>CM042906.1:29180066-29450066 GCA_023653625.1 Triadica sebifera
CAAGACTCCTCTTTGCTTTCCAAAGAGCATATCAATGCGTCATTGCCTTCAGAGGTGGAAGCAACATTTGCCTCTACCTTTGCTTCCTGGTTCTTCGATGCACTCTTGCACTGATTTTTGTAGTGTCCAGTCTTTCCACAATTCCAACATTCGACAGTTTTTGAACTATGGAAATTACTTGGATTCCTGGATTTGGACCTTCTGTCCTTTGATTTACCTCGGTAGTTTGACTTGCCTCGTCCATTACCTCTGGTTGAATTTCTTCCTCTTGACTCTGTATGCAAAACTGAAGAAGTTGATGATTCACCCGACTCTTTCCGTCGGATCTCTTCACTGAGAACCAAATCACGAACATCATCAAATTTCAACTTAGTGCTTCCCGACGAACTACTCACAGCAGTGACAGTAGCATTCCAGCTTTCTGGTAGAGAAGACAAAAGTATTAATGCTCGTACTTCTTCATCAAATTCAATTCCAACCGAACTCAATTGGGTTGTGACTGTATTGAGTTCATTGAGATGTTGAGCTACAGATGCACCTTCTGTCATTCGCAAGTTGAACAAGCGCCTCATGAGGTGCACTTTGTTTGAAGCTGAAGGCTTCTCATACATACTAGAGAGAGTCATCATAAGACCTGCCGTGGTCTTTTCCTTTGCTATGTTGAAAGCAACATTACGGGATAATGTCAATCGGATAACTCCGAGAGCTTGTCTGTCGAGAAGACTCCAGTCTTCTTCCTTCATAGCCTCTGGCTTCTTCCCTGAGAGAGGTTGATATAGATTTCTTTGATACAAATAATCTTCTATTTGCATTTTCCAAAAGCCAAAGTCCGCTCCATCGAACTTCTCAATTTTTACCTTTCCTTCATCTGTGGCCATCGCTCCCACTCGAATCTGACTTCCTTTGGATCGTTTCTGACAATTCTTGTGAACCTCTGTGTATTAGAACACCTCCGTGGATAATTTGGTACAACTGACCAAATTTCACTATTCACAAAAATTTACTATTCATGTGAATAGTAATCGCCCGAAACAGGACAGAAAAAAACACAACCAATGCTCTGATACCAGTTGTTGGGAAATGACGCCAATTTCCCTATAGTCAGATTTATGAGAAAGCGAAGAAAATGCGAACTAATAAGACAGACAAGTTGATAACGGAGTTCGGCCAATTATGCCTACGTCTCCGGACTGCTGCAGATCTTTTACTGAAAGAAGAGAAATTTACCGAGTGTTTACAAACACTCACAACTCACAACCTCTCACTAATGCTACTCTCTCACTTTTTGATGGAATGCATTACAAATGAATTTATAAGGCTATATATAGGCCTACACCTCCTCAATGGACGGTCAAGATTAATTCTCACCTACTTTGATGGATGGTTGAGATTATTTCTCACCTACCGTCTCACCTACCAAATGTATGGTCAAGATTAATCTTCACTTACCATCTTACCAACCAAATAGATGGTCAAGATTAATCCCCACCCACCAAATGGATGGTCAAGATTAATTTTCACCTACCATCTTACCTACCAAATATTTTGTCAACAAAAGATGCACCGTCCATCTTTATTGTCATTTATTTTATGGTGCATGTGTAGTTTGACCAACATAGAGATTAGTGCTGGCGTGAGAAACCAGAGATCATGTGAGGATGGATTCAAGAAAGTTGAGCTTAGATCTCCATTTACTGAACCCGAGACAAAGTTTGCCCAGCTTGGCAGTATGAGTTTAACAATCACTGATATTGCCAAGAATAGCATCGCTTAAGTTCTATAAGTGGGAACCGCTCGAGGATTTTTGAATAACCGACTCGATTAGCCTCATTTATAGAGAGTTTTGATAAATCGACCATATGAGAACGGGTACGGATTTAGGCAAATATCTGTTATCCAAATTTGATTATATTTTTTTATGATATAATTACAATTTGATATTTAAATTTTTGAATTTACCTTTACTTATTTTATAATTCAAGAAATTGTGTTGTATTTTTTGAAGGCACAAATTATGTGTTGTATCATATAATACAAGTGATTTTGTAAAAAAATAAGAAATGTTTTTAATTGGAATTTTTATCTAATTGTGATTTGCGAGGGTTCGGATTAATATTCTATTTTTTAATTATTTTTGTTTATATTTTGAAGTAAAAGATAATGTTAAATAAGCAGCTATATTGTATAATCCGATTTGAGCAAATATGAATAGTAGAGAGATAATTAAAAACTGATTTGGGAAGAATATAAATAATCTAATATTAAACAAATTTGAAAACATCGGAGCAACTTTCGCCCGGGCTCGACCATCCTTAGCCTTCACCCTTTTCTCTCTCGCAGAAGTCTCGGTATGTGGTTATTGACCTTGAGCTACACAGTGGCAATTTGTCAATTTCTAACAGAAACAACATTGACCTTATTAAGAATCTATATCCATACCATGCCTTCTCAACCTTTAAAAAGTTCTTTCTAGCTCACAAGAGAATAACAAGATTGCATTTATCCTATACCGTGATTTTAAAACAGTTTGATGTAGTTTCGTTACCAACTTAAATAATAGGTATAAATTAAGTATGCTATGAATGCAGGTCATTTCATTTGGAGTTAAACAAAAAAATGTGGTCAGCTAGCTCACATGTCTGCTTAATCTCTCATCACAAGTTGGATTTCACAGAAAACCAAAGTTACAGTTCCAGAGATTTCTTAATCCTCAGATTGGACCGAACTGTGTAAATTCTTAATCACAATGTCTTAAAACATCTCCACTTGCGCGGTATTACATTCGTAAATCAGATAGGACAATTCATCTAGAGTCTAGACACTAAACAAGCAATTACCATACAAAATACGCAAGTTTGAGAACTCATCCTGAGGAAGAGAAAAATGCACTTGTATAGTAGAACTGAGAGCATATTACATTATTACATGCTCTATTGCACAAAGTTCATAGCCAGAGCAATGATATCTTAAAAGCTACAGCTACAATTCATTAGGATTGTTTGATGGTATTGTGATAAATTTGCTCTCAAGAATTTCTTACCTGCAAAGGTTTCTTATAAGACTGCAGCAAGAGTGAAGAACAGACAACACTAATCGATGAAGCAGCCATGCAAGCCCCAGCAAGCCAAGGTGGCAACCGAATTCCAGAAAATGAGTACAGAACTCCAGCAGCAATGGGCATGCCAAGTATGTTGTAACCAATGGCCCAAACATAGTTTAGATGAATGCGTAAAATGGTCTTTCTAGACAGATATATGACTGTAACTACATCTTCTAAGTTACTTTTGATGAGAACTATGTCAGCAGCTTCTATGGCTACAGCAGTGCCAGCTCCAATTGCCATGCCAACATCAGCAGCCACCAAGGCTGGTGAATCATTTATTCCATCTCCCACCATTGCCATGGTCATCCCTTTTCCCAGCATCCTGCTCAGATAATTTAATCTCGAGTACTTGTGAGTGATCAGTTCCACGTTCAATAGAATATTTAGTTTTTTTTATAACCAATTACAAATGCTGGGTTTACATGTTTACTTTTTTATCAGTTCACACCTCGAATATATAACAGTAGACATACCTGTATCTCTTTGATCCTATCAGCCTTTCCTAGCGGATCTGTCTCCGCAAACACCTGTTCAATTCGAAATTTATCTCATAATTCTAGAAACAGCAGGAACTCATACAAAAACTGTTTTTCCATTATATTATGAATGTATATAGCTACCATGCACTGCCAGATATCCAAGCAACTTGAGATTCACCCAAAATACTTTAAAATGGACTATGGCTTATTTTTCAATTTTATAAGTTTCAGGTAAACCAAACTTCATCCCTCTCTCCGCTCAAGTATAAACATTGTTGTTTGTCTGTTAAGCTGGAATCTTGAACGTTTCTCTAGTAAAAAGAAATCTTCCACTACATGCACATGAATAAAGTTGTATTTCAAACCCATTGTTTCCATATCAGAACATTGTTCACAGAATCTGTACCAACCTCCACAGCAGTAGCCATGTCACAGAATTCTTCTATTGAGAAACTAGAAAAGAGAACAGCACTAACTACTACTGGTTTTCCAACTGTTAATGTTCCAGTCTTGTCAAAGATAACTGTTTTCACATGCAGGACAGAAAGAACTTAAGCTTTCTTAGAAACAGAGATATTAACATGCATGAATCCATCCACCAATAAGGATTCAATTAGTCTCACGTAAAAGATGCATAAAAGAGGAAAAAATGAGTCAGAGTACAAAAACTTCCATCATCATGATAATAACAATTTGACAGGAATACCAATGCAACGGTTAATATTACAAATGCAGCATGTACAACCAGCCATTTTCTGTGACAGTCACCAAAAATTGTAACAAATACAATAGCAAAAGACAACCACCACCATTGTTGGAGCAGTTTGGCAAGCTACATAACAAGAAATACCCCTCCCCCTTCCTACAATCTCCAATAACCTAGTAGGATTTGAACTTGAGACCTCTATCCAAAATCTAAATCCTCAACAATTAGGGTCTCCTCTTGAAGATGAGATTAACTATGTTCCTTTACCAATATGCATTTTTTTTCTGAAAGCTCCATCCGTGTCAATTTATTTTGCATTAAGCTAAGAGACAGCAGAGAGATTTTCATTTCAGAAAGCAATGATAATATATAAAAAGAAGCTTGAACTCCAAATTCTTCTAAAAGAGCTGAGATATTTTACAGACACAGGGGCCTACCTTGTGTGCCTTTTCTAGTGCATTTCTATCTTTGATGAGCACACCTTGAGAAGCACCCTTGCCCGTGGCAACCATCACAGCTGTTGGTGTTGCTAGCCCTAGAGCACATGGACATGCAACCACCAGTACTGATGTACCAAACTGCAGTGCAAACTCAATTCCATCCATGGCTTTTGGTATCCATTGTCTAGGGTGAACACCAGCTTCTCCAGCGATAAACCATCCCAGCCATGTAATAAAGGCTACAATAATGACCTGAAATGGGTTAAGCAATTTACAATGAGTTATGTCAGGTATAATCACATAAGAATAAAGGCATTTGGAGAATATTCAAACTATAACCAAAGAAGAAATGTGCCGTGACTGCATTGGAAAACATGATGCATAACCTGTGAATGATGGAAAAGAAAATTTACATTTTTTCCAGAATTCCTCAAAGAGAGAGAGAAAAGAAGTTTCGTCAGAGAATTAGGTGATCATAAGCAATTAAAGAGCAGAAAACAGAAATAATGTCAGTTAATTTGTTGAGAAATGCTATTAGCATTTTGACAAAAACCAAACAGAAAAAAATGAAGATCTGAAGGCCAATAAATAAGAAAAAGCGAGGGAGAAGAGAGAGCAATATGTTTATGGAAAGCATGGCCCAATCTGCAACTAAGAATCAAAGAAAAGTGGTCTTTTTATTATATTGTCTACTACAGAATAACCTCTCGTTTGTCAAAAAGAGCCACCTATGTGGTTCCAAAATGCAGTCTCTTTTGACAGGGAAGTCATGCCATTCGCTACTTAAAAAAGAAACTGATGAAAAACTGGACAGAGCATATAATTTACTGACTGTTGGAACAAAAAACTTAGAGATCTGGTCTGCTAGTTTCTGAACAGGGGCCCTACCAAGCTGAGCAGCTTCAAAATTTTGGACAATTTGAGAAAGTGCAGTCTCTGACTCAACATGAGTAGCCTTGACCAGCAAGCATCCATTCTCATGCATGGTCCCACCATCTACCTGCAAGGTGAAGGAAAAGATATATCTCCATTAAATGTTGTATAATTGCCCAAATGCCACATTGAACAGTACGTAAAACTACAAATAATACCTTGTCACCAGGTCTTTCAGCAATAGGTCTTGCCTCTCCTGTGATCATACTTTCATTCACATGGCTTTGACCATCTATAACAATCCCATCAACAGGAACTTTTGCCCCTGGAACAATCTTTATTATATCGTTTCTCTGTATCAGTTCAATACTGATTTCCATATCTGGTATAACATTTCCATCACTGTCTAGTGTTACCCGATAAGCTGTATCAGGAAAGAGTTCTGTCAGCTTCGTTAAAGCATCAGATGTTTTCCCTTTAGCCAGAACCTCTAAATACTTCCCCAAAAGAATAAAGCATATCAACATGGCACTTGTCTCAAAGAAATCTTGCCCTTCGATTTTATCTGAAGTTGTTGCTTTTATCACTATATATACAGAGTAAAAATAAGCGGCATTTGTGCCAAGTGAAACCAAAACATCCATGTTGGCAGATTTTCATCGCAATGCATATGACCCCATTTAAAACCTGACAGGGATATTGACCAAGAATTAATTAATGGGTTAAACTCCTCAATAACAGAGATATTCAATTCAAAAATTACATACAAGTAATAATAAAAAGTAACAAAGTTATGCTTATCTAGTACCTTCGGCCAACAATGAACTGCACAGGTGTGCAACAAAGCCACCTAAGAACCATGCCAATAGTGAGCATGTTTTGAAGTTTGTACTCTAACTAGTTACCATAAGGATGAAGCATTGGAAGTGCCATGGAAAATAGAAACACTGGAATTGAGAAAAGACAGCTCAGGAAAAATTGATTTCTATATGTTTAAATTTGTTGTAGGCGTTCTGTCTCTCTTCGTTTTGGAGGCACATATAAGCTTGCGTGGTAAATCTCTGGACCTGGGGAAGCTTCTTCAATGCACTGTATAAGAGATGTTGGACCTGTAAGATCTGGGTCATAGCTAATATTTAATTTATGTTCTGCGAGGTCCAGTTCAACATGATTCACACCTCATTCTGACTCGAGGGAAGATTTAATGACAGTAGCATCTTCTAAGGAATTAAAACCTTTGACTTTTAAATGCACTTTGTTTATGTCATTCCCTGAACTGATGAGTTCAGCTCCAAAGCCAGCATCCTCTACTGCTTCTATAATATGATCTGTATCAGTGACGTTTGGATCAAAATGGACTTTTGCTTCTTCAAGAGCTAGACCAACCACTGCTATTTGAACTCCATTATGCATGAGGAGGGATGTTCAACAGACTCAGAGCAGCTGGTACATGCCATTCCTTTGATCCTGAGCCAGAATACAGATATTTCTTGTTCAGGAAACTCATCAACTGGAAATCCAGCGGCTTCTGTGATTTCCTAAATTTTCGATCCTAAAAAAGTTTACATCATAAATACTTCATGACTCCAAAATATAAGGAATACTTACAAATTCGCAGGGAAGCAGGTCCGCGTCAATTTTCAATTTCAACGGGCATCTAATTCAAATCAAAATCCAGATCCAACAGCCCTTTATCTTCCGTGCAAAACTACGAAAAAAAATAAAAATAAAGGAAAAGAAACAGAGACACAATAGTTCCAACAGGTAAGGTGAAAACTCGTAAGAATTCCCCAGTTAGTTTGAAATAAAACGTGAATAAGGTCTCATAGAAGCTCTTTAAGCTGAATTACAGTAATGAGCTCTGGTATATAAGAGATAGCATCATGGCCATCAAGAGGTGATACCACAGCTCTTTCAACTCCATCAAGCTTCCCCAGCACAGATTTTATGGACGTTGCACAAGAGGCGCACTTGACATCCCCTATTTTGAACTTAATGGTTTTAACCTTCTTTTCTCTTCCACATTTCTGTTCAGGGACAGTGATTGCAACACCATCCGTAAGCTGCAGTAGAGGTGCCTTGAGATCATCTCTCCCATTAACCTCCATTTTACAGTCCTGAACCAATTAAGTTCATTAGTTCAAACAATGTATTAGCGAAACAAGAAAGCCAAGTGCTACACAGCACACAGTATTAATGAGCAGAGCAAATTACTAACAAAACTGACATTTAAAAACTAGTAGAATACAGGCAAAGGAAAGCACAAAGCATATAAAACTCTTCTGCGACACTTCTAAAGGCAATTTATACAAAACCCCGTAAAATTGGAAAAGAAATAGCGTTTTAGTCTTATAATTTTGTGGATTTCCGTTAGCGCCAATGAAAAATGAAACCGAGTGCGTAATAATGCAAATTGCAAGGTAAACAGCAATGAATCATCAGAAGCAAATTATATCTAGTGCAACTATTTCATAGAATAGCAAGCTCTCTGTTTCGTTGAAAATATTTCCACTGACTCACTAAACTCTTATGCACCATCAGAAACAGAATTAGAGAGGGGAAAGAAAAGTGATGTTAAATTAAGAAAGGAATAAATAAAGTAAAACACAAAAATCAACCTACAATTTTACAGATTTAGAAAAAAAAAATTAAAAATAACAAGCGAAAACTGAACCAAACAATATTTCCAGAGAAATTTCTGCTGACAATACGTACTTGTACGTTATCAAGCAAACACGCTAAGCCTCCAATGGAACAGAGCGAAACTGACTCAAATTCAGCCGAGTCAAGTCGCAGGCAAACGGTGATATATAGATATACAGAGAAGATGAGATAGCTATAAAAAGAATCAGCTGGAACCTTGGAAGGAATTGTTAGGGTTTCGTTTTTGAATGAAATTGCAAGAGATAAATACAGATTAGCGACTCTGTTAAAACCTGTGATAAAACGCCAAATTAGGTCTCGTACTTACTGAAAAGCGAAGAGATATGTCAGAGGTCGGCCACCACCAAAGAGAAAGAGATAGAAAGAGGATGTGCGAGGGGTAAGAGAGAAGAGTTGCGCCAGAAAGTTGAGCCTGAGGAATGAAGTTTGTCGCTTATATTGTAGTTTTGCTTTTAAATTTTTTGAAATCTTAACGTCTTATAAGTTTCACAATTTCCCACCCTCTTTCCTGAAGAGGCTTTGACGGTTTGACCCTTCATTTTGTGGCTGACTGGCGGTAGATGTTTGATCACATTAAATTCTCCTTTTGTTTAGGCGCTAACCTCTAGGGTTTTGTTTTTTCCTTTAAAAAACAAAAAATCAATCTCCCAAGTACTAGAGTCAATATTTTTGGATTAAATACATTTATTCTAACATGGTTAGAATAATTATATCATTCACGTCCTTGCAAATTGAATTATAAAGGTGATGTAACAATAAATAAAAATCTGCAACATATAAAAGTGGAGAGATATAATTTCATTTGATTAACAATTTTTAATCGGTTTCTTTTTTATTATTTTATAATAATTTTAAATAAAATAAATAAATGATATTTTTTTAATTAATATATTTAAAATTAATTAATATGTAATTAAGAGTTAAAATAATTAATTAATTTGATAGATTAGCATAATTAATTATATTATTAATTTCTTATATTAATTAATTTTTATAAAATTATTTATATTATTAAATATAATTAATTATATTAACTTAAAATTATATTTTAGTTACAAAGTTAATAATAATAATAATAATAATAATAATAACAAACCACAAAGATCAACAGCAAAGTTGAATTTTTAGTGTTGGATTTTAGTTAAGTTTTATTATAATTTTCAAAGTAATTTTTTTCATAAATGAAATATTATGTGCTTCCTTTAATTTTCATTAAATTTCATAATTAATTTTTTATGCAATTTATTGATTTTAATATTTATTAATTATAACAATAAAATCCAATATATTTGATAATTAAAAAAATATAATATTTTTAATTGTTAATAGTAAATATAATATATTAAAATATTAATCGAATTCCATAAATTGAAATTGATATTAATTATATGAATAAAATGTATTTAAAAATGTAGTTGAAATTTTATTGATATAACAGTAAAAACTATTATTTGAAATTATCATCCAATTTCATGGATGAATATGCCCTTATAAATTTTTTGAAGTTATTTTAATGTCAATTGTTATGTATGTCACAGTGGCAGATCTAGGATGGGGCAATCCTAGTACCCTTTTAAGTTCCTAAAATTCCTAAAAAAAATTATATAGTTTATTACTTTATTCAAAATGAAAAAATTATATAAATATATTAAAATTTGAGTATTTGAATAGAATAATTTTAATAATTTAAAATTTATATTATTATAAATTTGAAATTTTTTTATACCAAGAGTATTAGAAAAATTATATTTTTTTATATATCAATTTATTTTATATAATTTTTTAATTTATTATATATAAAATTAAATTTATTCTCACTAAAAATAAAATTATAATATGAAATAATCAATCACTCATGCTTCTTGCAACTATATTACGTCCTGAAATGTACGTAATATGGGGTATTAGTTATCTTATTAATTCTTAAACCTGTAAAATTTTCAATTATTTTTCATATTTGTATACATAGTAATAATAATTTCACATACACAACAGAATATTTTATTGATTTTATTCATGATGATCCAATCCAATCTATCCAGAGTTTTATATATATATTGAATAACTTTATATTTGAATAATTATTAATTGCTTCTGATCTCACAAATAATCTGTTTTCAAATTTTATTTCTCCAAGATTATGATTTTTGCATGGCTTGATAATTGATACATGCCTTTTTCAATCTCCACAAATAATAATAATAATAACAATAATAATAATCAAATGACACTTTTAAGCTCATAATGAGCTCATTATTATTATCTATTTTACCGAAAATAAACAGAAAGAAAGATGTTTTCCGTATATGGACTTTTACTACAATGGGGACCCTTATGCTGCATGCTCCAATATGCTTTTTTTCCACCTTTTTGTTTAGAAAGCTTGTGTTCTGTACTAATTTCCTTGAGATGCCACCACTTTCAGTTTCACTATGGATAAAAAGACACAAAATACATATAAATCTATTAAATACATTAAAATTGGGTTCAAATTTCACTATAGCTACTACAGTATACTCATAAAAATACATCTAAAGAAGAACGACGCCGTTTTTAGTTGAGATTGAGTGAATACGCCCAAACCTTATACGGAATCCTCTCCTCCTCTCATTTCCTCTTCTTGCAGCCATCCCTGCCACCCTCCTCTCCGCTTCTTGCAGCTCGCTGGTATTTTCTTATTTTGTTCCCAAAATATTTACACAAAATATTTTTTCCACTATAAAATAATTTTGTCTTTTCTTTAAATTTATTTTTGGTCGTTTTCCTTATAATCCTTCAACTTTTTATTTTTTCAAAAAAAATATTTTTATCTTAGAAATTAATATCTATGGCTCTGATAACATTCAAGCGAATATATTCTACACCAAAGAGTTCCTAAAATATTTTTTTTATTATGGTATTAATTATTATTTCTAAGATTCCTTACTTTTCTTAGCTTCTCATACTCATTCAAGTAACGAGCGCTAACAATGAATACCAAAAAACTTTTATTTTTAAGAAAATAGTTTTCAAATTTATTACGTCTTAGTCAATTCAATATGTTCTCTATTTTCGAGAAAAATAATTCTCAAATTTATAGTTTTAGTGTCAATTATTCTAAATACTTAAAAACTCTAATAATGACTCATTTTGAGAAATAATATAATTCATAATAAAGTTTAACAACTTTATTATTGGATTCTTGCATACTCCATGATTTAAATCAGAATGCGAAGAATTATTATTCATCAAAATAATGTGCAAAAAAAGCATCAACTCTTTCTAAAGTGGTGAAATTTAATGAACTCAAGTTGTTGATCTAAGAAAATCTTAAGTTTCATATCTTCTCTAAAATGTTTGTCAAGCCTTTAGTTCCTTCTTTGACTGGTAATTAATTTTTGTTCAATATTTTGCTCATACAATGTAAATACAAACATGATCATGCAATCTAAGTAGTACATTTAATTCAATTTTTCTAACTTGTGTTAAAGTTAAACCTCGATGCTAATTATAATTAGCAAGTCGACTATTAGACATAAATGATAAATATTTATGCAACAAACATAAATTTTACTATGAACAAAGGTCCACTGAGCTTTCTCAAAAGGCTTCAACTTTTCTTCGTGCTTGTCACTACTGGTCTTACCTTAAAGGTTGTCATTTCTCATTCTCATATCAATACTCCTTCCTTCAGACCGTTATGAAGATAAACAAGTTATATGGTAGCAAAAAATCTCACAAGACAATGAGAGAATTTTAATAAGAATTTTTTAAAATTTTATTTTTACTCCTATAGCATAACGAGCTTAAAGGTAGTTTTAAATACAAAGCTAGTGCATTTAGTATTGTTTGTTAGCTCAAAAGATAAAACAAAATAGTTATGGTCTCTAAACCTGTTTTCCAGTTAGCAGTACAATAATTTTATAGGAATCTTATCTTGTAGATAAAATTGGATAAAACTACGTCATCTAGCACCATTAAGGCACATGGATTCACAAGTACAAAAATATCTTTAAACGAAGATTATATGTGTCTGTTGTAAAAATACCAGACACATAAAATAGAGGCGGTGACATTTTTGTAAATATATGATAAAATTACAAAGCATATGTGTCTGTTAATATAAACGACAGACATATAAAATTCAACTTGTACTTTATGTGTCTGACATTAATAAAAGCAGACACATATACCTTTTACTTTAGGTGTCTGTCGTTAAAAAGAATAGAAACGCAATATCTCTGCACTCATATGCGTCTAGCATTAATAAAAGCAGACACATATTAGTATACAATAGGTGTCTGTTGTTTGTTAAGACAGACACCTATAGTTCATTTTTTAAAACCAAAAAATATGGTTTATCTCTGTGCTCTTTTATTTAAAACTCAACTATATATATTTATTTATTTTACTTTAGAGCTTGAAACCTAGTTGTATGCGCCGACCATCTCCTTCTTCAGCTCTCAATATAAAGTTGGCTTGTAATACCTTCATCACATTTTGGACATGTCTTAGTGGCGACGATAATGACAAGAGCTATATTGTTCGTTGGTGTCCATAAATACGCATGGAAAAGGTATTTTTTTTTCTCTTTAGCTTTTTTCTACATTTTTTGGCTACTATGTTCAAATTTGAGCCTCTATGTCGTAGCCACGATGATGATAAAAAAAAAATTTTTTATTGATTTATAAAATGAAAGCGGGTTTCATGCATTGAGAGGTTGTCTAAAGCATTTGGTAAGGAGAACATAAGTTGGTTATGCACATGTTAAAGCTAATTTTTACCATCAATTAGCCAATGAGTTGTATGTTCTCCACCTTATTACTATTGATATTTGATTTTCTACTTTTTTTTATGCAAAAAAGTTTATTTATCTTTTTTCTTTTTTTGTGTATTTTATTTTTGTTAATTTTATGTTGTAATTTTTTTTCACTTAGTAGTTGTTTTTTTGTTATACATTTAGTTTTTTTATGAGTTTAAGTAATTTTTACGATTTGCTGTATATTTATTAATTTATAATATTTTTAAAAAAATTAACTATAGGTGTCTGTTATTTTGTAATAACAGACACCTATAGTGATTTTTTTTTAAAAAAATGACTATAGGTGTCTGTTGTTTTATAACAACAGACACCTGTAATGAATTTTTTTTTCAAAAAAATTGACTTTATGTGTCTGTTGTTTTGTAACAACAGACGCCTATAATCATTTTTTAAAATATAGTTTATGGGTCTGTCATTATATTTTAACAGACGCATAAAATAATTATATGCGTCTGTTATTTTGACATACGTCTAAAATCCAACCCACATGCATCTGCTTCATAAGCGTCTGTCATTTAACAGACGCATAAAGTTCAAAATAATAGACGCGTATAAATCATTTTTGTACTAGTGATTGTCTCATCTCTTCATATGCTTAAAGATAATAAGTGCCTAATATTACAAACTAAGTTTGACATCAAGGGAATCCTTTAATAATTGTTATGAACTTGGATGTCTATTTCCATTTTGTCTTATTTTTTCCCTGTTCCTGAGCCATCTTTGTCATTTCTGCTTCAAGGTGCCTTTTGCAATTATTGGGACCTTTTTTCAAGTCTCAAATGTCTCAAACTTGAAATTCATACTACTTAAGATCTCTATATATACTTTATTCTCAATAGCAATTCCTCTGCTTCACTATTGCCCTTTAGTACACCTTGGATCTTTTACTATGGATACTAAAGGTGTTTAACTAGGATGATAATAAAAAATTTGTCATCCTTAAAAATTAATTTTTTTTCTTTTTACCAAAAACAATTATTTCAAAATCCTTTTTAAAACATTCAATTTGAATTTTTTGATTAATAATCTTAGTCTCTTCATATTTTTTCCAATTTAAATTTAAAGACTAACTATTAACCTTCTAGGTATCTATTGTCCTCTCGTTGTAACAGGATATAAATCCCACACTTGATAAGAAAAAATGGATTTTATCATCCTCTTTATATTCCATATAATTGTGTCGAGGATCTAAAATGAAACAATTTTAACATCATTTGCACAATATTAGAGAGTGATAAATATGCAGATTTATTTTTTAGATTAACTTCAATGATTTTTGTCAATTTTGCTTAATAAACTGAATATTTTCTATCACATTTTCTGAATTTATCTACAAGCTAGGTCTTTCATAAAGCTTACCAGTGGATGTATGGATGTAGGGATGTAATGATGCCCTATACTGGAGTGATATCTGCTTTAGTCATGGCAAACATTATAATCCTTTGGAATCTTAAAAAAGATGATGGGCCAAATTTTGAATGCCAAAAATTAAAGGCGATACTTTCATTTACTAGCTTTGAGACAAAATAGTCTCTTTTTATCATATCATTTTGTGATGGATTCTGCATTATCATTTCATTCACATTCACATCCCAAATCATTCTATTTTAGCCAATTTTATTACAAGGAGAGAAAGAAAGTTGAGTCCTGTTATTATTTCCATTTTCCACTTAGTTCAATTTTTTTAAAACTATATTTCCTTCATAACCATGGCTGATGATGCCACCCCATTTTTAATAAGCAACATAAGTGGAAAATGCAATGAGAATAATAGCTTGGTAAGCTGATATTACGAATCAGACTTGATTTAGGCTGAATTATTTTCATAACAATAGACTGAGGTATATATTACTCACAATAAATACATTCACTCATAAAAAGAAAAAAAAAAGAGTTTCTGATGGACAGGTACAAAGTTATTATAATTGATAATAAAAACAACTACAAACACATACATTCCAAAAAAAATTACATGATTTGTTATTTTTAATTTTTTCTCAAAAATATTTTACTATTGTTAAAAAATATTAAAAACATTTATTTTTAAATTTCAAAAAGAAAAAAATGTATGTGGAAAAAATTTGATTCATTCGCAACTTTCCCTCGTTACTGTTTCAGAAGGAAATTGCGTAACGGTGAAAGCTCAGGATTCAGTCCCTTTTTTCCTGGCTTTTCTCTAATTTAGGAAATTGCTTACTCTTAAAAAATGCATGTGCTGCTTGGTAAATTTTAGGATCAGAGGACTTGTATATGAAAAAAGAGATCTGGTAAAAGTTGAAAAAAAAAATCCAAATCATGGTGACTGATGATATAATGAAGGGAAACTTATTTACAGCTCCATTGCTACTGACTCATCATCATTATCATCATTTTTCTGATTCTAATCGTGGAATTATCGGTAGCAGTGGTCGTGAGATTCAAGTTTATCAAACTTGGAAAGACAACAATGTATACTCTATTCTTCCTTTTCCTCTCTCTCCTTTAAGTTTGACATTAAATACATATTCATTTCACTTTCATTTTTTTCACTCTCTCTCATAATTCTCATGTGTAAATTTTTGTGTGTTTTTACTTTTTCTTTTATGAGATAGGGTTCAGCCGGCATTGTTTTTGGAAAAAATTATTTTGAAAAAAATTATTTTTAAATTTTTTGAGTTTTAAAAATTAATTTTAAAAATAAATAGATAAATAAATATTTTTTAAAAAATAAATTTAAAAAATTTAAAAAATTAATTAATTAAATTAAAAAAAGTCTAAACTTATTTTTAGACATCCAATAACAATAATAAATACCTTACAATGGTTTTGAAGATCACGAAAGAACCATCGAGAGAGGGAGATGGGACTTTGTATTTCAAGACATGCCATGTTGCCGTTTGAATTATCGTTTGAGTTAATAACAATTATTTTATCATATAAACACATTCATTGATTAAGCTAAAGAAAATATGCGAATTATTGAAATGCAATTAATTAAAGTTATTAACTTTTTTATTGGAGTTTGCAAATAATTAATGTTACGTATAAAATGTAAAAATGAGCTTTTTTTAAAGTAGTAAATTTTTTAAAAAGATATTTTTGAACTGGAGTAAATAAAGAAATATGTTTATAAATATTTTATTTTTAAGTGATATTGGTGTAAATATCCAAAAAAATTAATGATATCAAAGGCTTTTTCAAGGAAAAACATCCTTAAAGAGAGATATGTACATTGAAAAAACAAAAGGCAGATGAATTTGGTATGGGCTATAACAGGATATGTAGTAGACGAATCTCATAATTTATTGGGATGTTATGAATCAAATCGTTCGTGAGCTATTTGGATTTTAATTCGAAAAAAATTTATTTGAAATTATTTATTACTGTTAACGAATCAAGCTAAAACTCAAATTTGAACTCAAAAATCTTATCAAGCTTGAACTCAAGTTTAATAATATTTAGTTCGTCAGTTTACGAACATGTTCGTTTACCAGCTCATAAATACATTTGTAAATATGTTCGTTTTAAAAACTTGAGAAATGTTCGTTTATAAACTCACAAATATGTTCGCAAATGTGATTGTTTAAAAGTTCACAAACGTATTTATTTAAAAGTTTATGAATATGTTCGTTTAAAAATTTATGAATGTGTTCATTTAGAGTTCGTTTATATTATATTTTGTTATTAAACTTGAGCTTTTGTCATTATTAGTTAACGAACCAAAATTGAGCTTTTATTATTATTAGTTAACGAGTCGAACTGAATCTTTTGTCATTATTAATTAATGATCCAAACTCAAATTTTGTCACTATTAATTAACGAGTTGAAACATAAGAAACAAACTTTTTATCAGTTCAACTTGAGCTGTTTACGAATTTAATAATTTTTAAACGAGTCAAACTTGAATTTAAGTATAAAAGCTCGAATTTGTAATAAATTTAAACGAATCGAATTCACCAATATTCGGTTCGGTTTGTTTACAGCCCTAAAGAGTGGGCTATTATTGCTGGATCAATGGTAAGTTATCAGCAAACAAACACAACTAACCTCGCAATTGACTGAAAACAGGAAGCAAGGACAACAATGTATTGGACAGCAAGATATCGATCAAATATAGTGATAAAGAATAATTTTATCCAAAAAAATGCTAAAAAGTTGCGAAAAATAAAATAATGTATAAAAAATCTATAAATTATATCATACACTAGAGTCTATAATATATTGTGAGTCATTTATTTAAATGATAAAATGTTTTATATTAAAAAAATGCATACTTGTACTTATAAATAATATTAGGTCTATAATATAATATTAAATTTAGATCCATAATATAAGAATCGTAAAAAATAAGTTATATTCAAATTGAGAATATACTCAAAGTACAAGCCCACCCGAATTACATGGGCTTGTGAAGTCAAAAATATTTTATGAGTAGTACGATGATCTTAGATGAGGCTAGTAATTATAATATTATGAATTTATATTTATATTATATTATGAATTTGATATTTTTTTATGAGTGTAGAGATATTTTGATATTTTTTATATATTTAAAAATATATTTTTTAATTATTTTAATAGATATATTATGAATACAAATATATATTTTGGTATGAGACTGAGGGCTCATCTATATTTAATATCTGATTCGATATTTCTTCTTTTCAATATTATAGATCTATATTTATATTGTATTATGTATCGAATTTCCCCTATAAATATAAAAATACATTTATTTTTTATTTTTTATATATTTTAAATAATAAATTTTTTATTATTTAAATAAATAATACACAAATTTACGACATAATTTGCAAATTTAGAGTCTCATAGTCGTTGGGGTCAAACTAAAATCCGACTCGGGCTCTCCTTAAACTCGTTTGCAAAAACGAAGGGGTGTATATATATTGTTTTGTCTTTTTCCTTCTCCGGATCGTCTTCCAAAAGAAAAAAGGGGAACGAAAAAGCAGCAGCATTCGACACTAGACAGTCGCTTCTTAGCTGCTGGCTGGCGGAGTAGCATTTCCATCTAGGGTTTATCTTCTTCAATTCTTTATGCAGTAACTCAGTATTTCAATTACAATGCCCCAAAACGACGGCGTCAGCTTCAGTTCATCTTGTCTTAAAATTCCTTCTCTCTCTCCACTGCAGCAGCAGCGCCCTTTACCTTTTCCTCTATTTTCTCAAATTCTAACCTCTCAATTGGTCAAAACTAAAATCTGCTTTACTAATTTCATGGACTCGCTGGTAACTCGCTCTCTCAACTCCATTCATCCCGATTTCGGAACTCGGGGGATTAGCTTGTTTGCCAATTCACCTCTTCTATGTTCAGCTTCATTATCGCTTCCTCGTTCGACGGATTCAGCTCCGCCAGAGACGCCTACGAAATCGCCCATCCTTAGCTTTGCATCATTGTCTTTAAGTCAACCTTCAGAGCCGGCGCAGCCAGGCTCAGAAGCCCTGGTGACTCAGCCGAAGGGTGGTGGCGGTGGCGGTGGCCACTCGGCGACTCGACACGATGTGGAGAGGGTTTTGATAAGCGAAGTATTAGTGAGGAACAAGGACGGCGAGGAGCTTGAGAGAAAGGACCTAGAATCGGAGGCTTTGGCTGCATTGAAAGCGTGTCGTGCTAACTCAGCTCTCACTGTACGCGAAGTTCAGGAGGATGTGCATAGGATAATTGATAGTGGATATTTTAGCTCGTGTATGCCCGTTGCTGTAGACACTCGTGATGGTATAAGATTAGTGTTTCAGGTATGCAAATTTCCTGCAAAGCTAATCTAAACTGTCAAAAAATTATCATCAACGAAGATGAAGTGAACTGGCAATAGTGGTCTTAGTGTTATTATAATGATTTCGATGATGGAATGGGATGAGACACGATATCTCCGTTGAGCATGATGTTTTAAAAAATAAAATAAAATTATGCGCTTGGTGTATTTACTACTCATCTTTCGGGTGAAGAATGTTTGTTTGTTGATATAATCTTGTTGATAAGAGGAGTTTTAGAACTAGAAAATAAGCTGCACAGCTTTATGAAACAATATGAACATGTTTGTGCCTGACGATATTGATGTTTATTTTCTCATTTATTCAATTCGTTTAATGCTTTGTCTATTTTTCTCCCTTTGAGTTTGATTTTTCACCCATCTCTAATGAAAATATAATATTTTCATAAAACTTATACTGCACAAGCCTATGTTTTAAAAGGTTGTCTTCCATTGCGTCTCATTTAAGGCACAAATCCTAGAAGGCTTGTGCAACTTTTGCCAATTACATGCTTTTGGTAGTCTGTAGCTTCCAAGATTACAATGTTTTCCTAAAAGATGGGCAAATGTTAAAATAGATATTACAAATATAAAATAGGTTAGATTGGAAAATGAGTGTATCAATGGATAACAAAGTAACAATCACTGACCACAAGTTGAGGGCTGATGATTGCAGACATGTTAGCAAAGTGATACTTAATTGTGTATCTTATTTTATGACCTGGTTTTGTTATGCTGATGCAAAAATTTTGTTTGAGGGTGTTGATTATACGTTTGGTGAACATCCTAAAGCTTCTCTCCAAATAGGTTTCTGTTTTAACTGTTAATCAGTTGTGAACGTTTTCATATAAATTTATGAACAGAAACTTGGTTCTTGTTTCAATTCCATTTAATGACCAATTTTGCATTCTTGTGGCCTAAGGTAGAACCAAACCAGGAGTTCCGTGGACTGGTATGTGAAGGGGCTAGTGTTCTTCCAACAAAGTTTCTAGAGGATGCTTTCCGTGATGGATATGGTAGGTCTGTTTCTCTTTCTGTGCAAGTAGTGTGTCTTTCTTACATATAGGTCTGCCTTCAGCCCTTGCTTAATATATTCTATGTGTTTTGTGACTTGTCACACTGCATTTAGAACTCTTTTAATAGGAGATTACATTGGTTTTTATTTCAATGTCAAGCTGTGCAGGAAAAGTGGTAAATATTAGGCATTTGGATGATGTTATAACTTCCATCAATGGCTGGTACATGGAGCGTGGTCTTTTTGGCTTGGTTAGTGCATCATCTTTCTTGACATGTGGCGTCTTAGTTTTTCTTCGGATTGGACTTTTAAGTTGATTAGAGCTTTTCAATTTTCAAGCAATCTTTTCATTACCCCCATCCTGTTTTAGGTTTCAGGAATTGAGATCCTTTCCGGGGGTATTGTAAGGTTACAAGTTGCTGAAGCTGAGGTGAACAACATTTCCATTCATTTCCTTGACCGGAAAACGTAAGAGACTGCCCTCAATTTGCTTCACTCATGTTAATTTCTGTTCCTTTGTGCACATCACACGTCAAAGCTATAATAATTTTAATCCAAGGATGCATAGCTGACTTGTGCTATTCTATTTGCTTCAGTGGTGAGCCTACGAAAGGGAAGACAAAACCTGAAACAATACTTAGGCAACTTACAACTAAGAAGGGTCAGGTAATTGTTGTCCAAGCTTAGTTGTACCTTGACAAAGTTACTTGTAATAAGTAATGATCATTTCTGTAGAACAGAACACTTCAACCCTTTTGTTCTTTTAGCTTGTCTCCTTTTTTGCTTTATAACTTATTCCTTTTGATCTAATAAAAGATTTCTTTGTAATTCATCATCATGTCATTTCTGATGGACTTGGTTGCTCATGTTTTTGCTTCTCTGGGTGTTTTACCTTTATTTACTCTCCCTTACTTTTATTTGCATTTGATATGGAGATCGGGCACTCATTACCATGTGTTTTGGCATTTGAAATGGCCCCTTTGTAGGTCTACAGCATGCTTCAAGGAAAAAGAGATGTAGATACTGTCTTAACTATGGGAATCATGGAAGATGTTAGCATAATTCCTCAACCTGCTGGAGGTAATACAGGATCTTATTCTTTTTTAATCATCTCATGATATATTGTTATCCAACATCATAATTTGAGTATTATGCTGCTGGTCAAATATTTCTGTAATAAATTCCTGAAAAGTATTAGTGATATACAAATGTGCAATATACTTTAGGCCTCGTTTGGATTGAGGGATTTTAAATCTATGGATTGTGAAATCTATAGATTATAAGAATTTTATTGTTTGGTTTGAATATAAAATCCATAGATTGATGATGTAATTTCTCTTGTATTCATGTTTGGTTTAATGACCACAATTTATGGATTTAACAATTAATTTCCAATTTTACCCTTTACTAAATATTGGTAATTTATTATTAATTAAGTATTTTCTAGTTCTTTCTATCACGTTTATATTGAATTGTGAAATAATATAATTTAGAGTAAATTTAAAAAAAAAAATGCAATTGATGAAAATTATCATTATTGTCAAATTTGAAATATATTACAATTTTTTTGCTCAAAATTCTATATAAACTTATTATATGTACTATATTTATGAATAAATTAATTTATTAATGTTTTTTCTTTTTCAAAGGAACTCATTAATATTTTTTTAATTCATATTCAAACCAATACAGATAAAATAAGTGAAAATAAAGCCAAAAAAAATGGCAAATGGTTTTTGTTGTATTTTTAGGCTTAAAGATAGTTTTGGAATAGTATTAATTTAATAGGGGCAGTCTTGGAATAAAATTTTTTGACAACAATTCCTCATGGATAAAAAATGGTGGATTTTGGACTTTTACATCTATGATGACAAAATCAAATCCTTCAAAAATGAGAGATTTTAGTGGGTAAGAGATTTTTCAAAATCCATTGATTTTGTCTTTTTTTTTTTTTAAAACCAAACAGTGGATTTGGCATAAATCTATGAATTGTTCTAATTCTCTCAATCAAAATCTCTCAATCCAAATCCAAACATAGCCTTATTGTTCTTGGATATTGCCAGGTGTAGATTTTATGCTTTGTAGGCACCAAAAACCTTTTTGCCTGGACAAAGGCTTTGAAAATTGAATGACAAGAACCACTTGTTTTTTTTCCCCTTTTCTTTTATGCCAAGTGAACAATATTAAAAAATTTGGTTCCCTTATTTGCTTGATATTTGAATTAAACTTTTCAGGGATTATTCTGCACTGATTTTCAAGTCTTACTGATTGAATTTGAACAAGTGGCTTTTGTTGCTAGTCATTATGTGTTTCTTATGGGACCAGAATAATTGTTAATTAATCGAAAAGAGACACTTGTTGAATATATGCCTTATTTGTTATTTTTTAGGCCTTGCCTTTGGAAACTAATTGCATTCTCTCCTCCTCCTCCTCTCTCTCTCTCTCTCTATTTCAGATACTGGTAAAGTTGATTTGGTGATGAATGTTGTTGAGCGCCCAAGTGGAGGTTTCTCTGCTGGTGGTGGCATATCCAGTGGGTGAGTGATGTTAATTCAGATGACACTCGTGCTAATGCTTCTTCACAAATTCATTTGTTTAAAGTTGTATTTGTGATATACCTAAAACATCATGTACTGATCAAATTGAAATTTCTAGGATCACAAGTGGCCCTCTATCAGGACTTATTGGAAGGTAACATTGCAGGATACATGACCTTATTCCTTCTATTTCCTTGTTTTGCTTCATCCGTAATGACTTGTTAAGGTTGAATATTTTCTTGTTTTATCTCTCAGTGGGACCTATATAAAAGCAAATTCTATATGTGTAAAACATAGTTGGCTTTGGGATGGTTATCTTTATATACTTTTAAGTTCAGATTTGAGCCTGAGTTTTATAGAACTGATCTGAGCCTGTCTGCCAACCCATCCTGATTGTTAAATAGTTCGTATCTGTTCATGGACTGAAAGTGGACAGCTGGCAATCAATATACTCATGTTCTTATGACATTTTTACTGGTTGTATGTACATGCTAATGGTCCTTTATGAGCAATGACAACTAATGGTTTTGTTATTCAGAGAAACTCTTTGATTCTTTATGCTAATGTCATCAAGTTAAATATCCTCCTTACTGAAACTGTTTGTCCTTTTTGAAAAAGCTAAAATTTGGAGGCATTTGATGAGCATGTTCAGACATCTGATTTAAATTTTGTTGATCGGATAAGGGACAAGATTAATTTCTGAAAACTAAGAGGATATGGGAGATGATTATTCCGGATGGTTGACTGTGCTTAAACTGCTGCATTTTCAAGCATGCAATATAAGCACATGCCTTTTGTCCTTTCTGGTGATGATGGCATATGCTATCAAACTATACTTGTGACAATTTGTGAAGATGCTGTTGTACCTCATAGTTCTATTCCTATTGCAGCTTCACGTACTCCCATAGAAATGTTTTTGGAAGAAACCAGAAACTTAATATCTCCTTAGAGAGAGGTCAAATTGACTCAATATTTCGCATAAACTACACAGACCCATGGATTCAAGGCGATGATAAACGGACATCCAGAACTATTATGGTTCAGGTAATTCTTTTTTGATTTCTCATTTTCTAATACTCAGATTACAGTTACTCTTGGTGATAGCAATGACTTTTCTCATGTAACTGATTGTCTATGATAGAATTCAAGAACCCCTGGGAATCTTGTTCATGGTAACCAACCTGGCAATAGCAGTCTTACCATTGCCCGTGTCACAGCTGGTGTAGAATTCAGTCGACCACTTAGGCCAAAGTGGAGTGGGACAGCTGGGCTTATTTTTCAGGTACTTCACTACATGAGTGATACTAGGCTGTATTGATAATTGAGGAAATGTTCTCTATCTGCCTGTTTGAAGCATTGCCCATAAAAATTTATCCGTTGTTTAATTCCTTTGATCAATCTCAAAAACACAGCATGCCGGTGCTCGTGATGAAAAAGGAAATCCAATCATCAAGGACCACTATAGCAGCCCTCTTACTGCAAGGTAAGCATCTCTGATAGCAGATATTATGAAAATTTCAAAAGTTATGCTGCTATGCTTATTGGTTTTTGTTTCGTGTCTATTTGTCTAATGTACTATTCTTCCCATCTGTTGTTCTTTGCTTAACTATTTTGTGTTGCAGCGGCAAGACTCATGATGATATGCTACTTGCTAAATTTGAAAGTGTCTTTACTGGCTCAGGTGACCATGGTTCTTCAATGGTTAGTCTTCTATACTTCATATGTTTGGCAATCTCTGTCTCTCGTCTACTATATTATTATTTTTTTTTAATGCATTTGGGGATCATCATTGTATCTTTGCAGTTTGTATTGAATGTGGAACAAGGACTTCCTCTTTGGTCCGAGTGGCTGTTTTTCAACAGAGTTAATGCCCGTGCTAGAAAGGGTGTAGAAATTGGTCCTGCTCTCTTTCTTCTCAGGTATTGTTTTTATATGTATCTTTTTGATGTGGAGGATCAGTTTTATGTAGTCCAAGTCATGGCCTAGATAGCAAAAACTGCTGCAGCAGAAGCTTTGACTGAAAAAAAAATCAAAATGCAAGTTTATTCAAGTGATGCTCAATATCAGTTGGCAGCTATTATTGTGGCTAGAATGAAAGTTATTGATGAAGTAATAGGAGCTTTAAAATGGGTTATTTTTGTAAAAACAAGATAAAGTTGAGATATAATAGTAAGAATATAAGATATCAGATGGGTAACCTTGCATCATTAATTAGGAATGGCTCACTAGTAAATTTTAGCCATCATGCCCAGTGGTGCAGCATGCATCCAATTATGGCATTCCACTTTAACGAGCACACAAAGGGCTAAGCTAGCAAACATTTTTTTCCCAAAACTAGGTGCTACTTTCTGATATATAGTTCCTTAAGCAGGTTACTTCCTAGAGAAGTACATATTTAAAAGAATTTTTTTTGAGGAGGTTAGCTAACAAGGTACATCCAAGATGTCGACACCTTTTATTTCTAAGAACTAACTGTCCCATTTGTTAGCAAACTGCTGACTGTTTAAGCTCCTGAGTAAACATATTAATAATGACAATTGCTAACTTTTTTCCATCTCCAGCCACCTTTTAATTTGCATCTGCTAACCAGAAAGCCAAATCCCCCTGGCTAAGCAACTAAGCTTCAGAATCCTAGTGAAAAAGGAATTCTTTTTTCCTTGATTGCTTGTTTTAATTTTTATTTATGGTGATATTTAGAGAACATATTCTGATTCAAGTCGTTGACTTGCTTGTGCTTCAATTTTCCAGTTTGTCTGGAGGCCATGTGATGGGTAATTTTTCACCTCATGAAGCATTTGCCATTGGTGGAACAAACAGTGTGAGGGGATATGAAGAAGGTGCTGTAGGATCTGGTCGATCTTATGTTGTTGGCTCTGGTGAAATTTCCTTCCCTGTGGTAGGTGACTGCCATTTTTTTTTCTTTTCCTCTGCAATCTACAAGTTTCTTTTCATCTGATTGATGATATTTCTGCGCACTTGCTTGCTATTACCCATGAAATCTAAATATAAATTTAAAGCTTTGCTGATTCCTTTGTTTTTCCTTCGTTTACAGTTGGGGCCACTGGAAGGAGTTTTCTTCACTGATTATGGAACTGATCTGGGATCTGGATCCACTGTGCCCGGTAGGAATTTTGTGGTTTGCTTATTAATATGCTGAACGAGTTTAACAAGTAGCTACTTAATCTTGAAATATATAACTCTGCTGTAGTTTAACTTAGTGGCCTATTATCAAAGGAAAGCACGATAATTCGTTTTTGCTTATATATGGCGGAAATTTGAGCCACTCTAGGAAAGCATGGTATTTTTCACTCATATATAGTCTCTTTTAAAGGCAATCTGCCAGCCAATTCAGACAATGTCCATTTACCGAAACACTAATTTTATTGTTCAAACTGAAAATACATTTTCGGACTTTTTTTTTCTTCTCTTGGTTTCATCGCTCCAGAATACTCCTACTACTCCTACTAGGCTATTAGTGAGATGCATATTTCATCTCTGTAGTTTTTATCATTATTATTATTATTATTAATTTTTTGTTTCATTTGGTGGACTTTGCTCATTTTTCCTTCTCAGGTGATCCAGCTGGGGCAAGGCTGAAGCCTGGAAGTGGATATGGATATGGGTTTGGGATCCGAGTGGACTCTCCTTTAGGTCCTTTGCGCCTAGAATATGCATTTAACGACAGGCACGCGAAGAGGTTTCACTTCGGAGTTGGTCACCGAAATTAATGCCCTATTGCGTCCTAGTGGGTATTCTTTTTTGCCTCTTATGCAATTAACTGTCATGTGGCTTTCCTGTAGGTGCCTGTATTGCTTGCCAGTGTTTTGTTTATATCAGTACGAGTTATTGCATCATCACCGGCCTTAGGGCCTGGTTGTTTTCTATTTCACGAAATTGACAGCTTTTCCCAACTCAAAGACCAATTTGTATGACCCAAATGCATTTATAAGTGGGCCCAGGGATTCGATTTGGATCAAATGGAACTCGTATTTTAAATGAAACATTCATTTGGTTCATGAAACAGTGCAAGAATAAAGCTACATCTTGTGGGATAGCTGTCACTAAATTTAAATTTGGTTTTAATTATATAAAAAAATATTTTGGAAGATACATATTTTATAATCTTGGAGGTCCACTTGTAGGACATATACAGTCTCTCTTTAAAGGAATGGGAGAATGGTGATGTACTTGTATGGATGAACAGTTGGAATCACTATGCCTGGAAAGCAAATGTCACATGTGGCCCGGTCTTTCTTGACTTGAATGACCAAAACTTACATTTTGTTATTTACGTACATCTTCTCTGCTTGTTAATAATTTTATCCTGGTCGTTCCTATGACCCGAAAGTTCAAAACTTATCAATTTGATCGCATAATTGAGTAACATCAAGAAATAAATGTAATTATTCTTGGGAGATGAAAATAATTGTAGAGATTTGGTGGGGTTATGGGGGAAGTCAAGAAAGCATGAATACCTAAAAGAAGGTTTTTTTTTTCTTAAATTTTTTTTGAAGAGACAATACTTGCATATTGGCAAAAGTCTCAAATCCTAAATGAAGGGGTCTCTTCTGCTTTGACTGGGATACGATATGTATAAAACTTGAAGGGAATTATTTTAGTTATTTATTTCATAAATTGGGTTTCTAATTTTACAATAGAGAAAAGCTATTTGGACTTGGCCTCTTAGCAAAATGCTTCTAGTTAAGGGTGGCATTTTTTTTTATTCATCCAGTTGGAAAATAAAATAAACATAAATATAGAAAAAGCAATTATTGTTAGGGACAAGTCATTGACTTGATTTCAGAAGTTGGTTATGGAAATGATTATTCAGGAAAATATAATGATATGGCATTGTCAATGATTAATAGAACTTCAATAATACTTATCTAGATTTTGATTTATACGGACCAATCTAATAATATTCTTATACTGGATTTGAATTGATTATGAAAATAGAGTCTAGGAATAAAAATCCATTTCACAATTGTTAAATTGGAAAGAGTAAGGTTAGGTTGGGATGATGAAATTCATGAACAGTTGACTAAAAACCCTCTCTTTACCTTGTGATTTCATCAATGCCAATGGTTCTGAAGGCCTATAGTTTCTTTTGTAGAGAAAAAGAGAACTGAAGACGCAGAGAGAGAGAGACATAAAAAGAGAGGTCATGTCATGAAGTGATCAGGGAACTGTTAAGCAATCATTGTACTTGAAACTGCATTTACTCTGCTTTCCTATCTGCACTGCAATTTTACCTTTCTGACATTCACCACGTGTCTCCTTTCTGCTTCTTTCCTACAAAGCTTCCCACGTGTTTCAATTTCCTTTTTTCTTTTTTTTTTAAATTTTAATTGCTTATTTAGGTGGCTAAAATACCAATAAAAAAAAGAACCCAATTCAAATTCAATCAAATTTGTATGCATGAACATATTTTTATAAAATATTTAGGTTTTTAGAAGATTAAAAAGATTAATCAAATCTATATTCTTAGAATATATTCAATAAACTATTTATTTTAAAAAACTATTTTATAGCAAATATATCTAATGAACTCTATATATTTAAAATTTAGAGTTAAAAGTGAATTTAACTCTCTATATTAATTTTATTTTCTATTCTAACTGTAATAAATGCATATATATTTTCTATGCATATTATATTTTTTATTGGTTTGTTTCTTTAAAATATTTTTTTCTTTTTATAATAAATTCATTTATTTATTTTTATTAAATACTAATTTGTATAGAATAAAGAAAAATTAAGAGTAAAATATAAATAATTCATTAGACTTGTAAAAAAAATTTAGTCTTTATATTGTTGGAGATGCTTTTAATAAGCTTTTCAACCATAAGAATCGCAATTTTAAAAATTCTAAAATTTATTATTTTCTCCCCAAAGAAAAAAAGAGAGAGAGGGAGAAAGAATGAGATGTAATCTCATAATTCGTTTATCATGTTGATTTCACAGTCGATTTTTATTTTTATTTTTTTGGTCGAACAAGTGTATTGTGACATTTACTAAACCAAATTAGCCATTTCTTCTTTAAAATGTTTAATATATATTAGAATATTCCACATAACCTTATTGAACATTTAAACGTGAAAAGTGTCTATAGTGATGGGTTTGAGAAAATAGAGAGGGATGCCCCAAAATCTCCCTACAAGACACAGACATGGAGGTCCTGGAACAAGTAACTGATACGATACACTCGTGCCGTCTTGGACATTTTCAACATGTCGTATATATTCACCCACACATACTTAAACTACTTAGTTCCAAAAATTTCATAATCATTTACGAAAAATATACACAATATTAATATTATCAAAGATATATATAAGAGACATGAAAGATCCTGTGGAATGGTAAAAGGGCAAAACCAAATTTACGGGATGAGAACTTCTGCACTTTATTGTCTCTTGCTAATGTTCACCATGCATTGAAACTATGCGTGATTTGGGAACTTCCAAATGAATTTTGGTTACACACTTTGCTTCAATCCCCAAGACTTTATATTTATATCATTTTTTATATATTCAATGTTTAATATAATGTATAACAATAAATAATTTTACTTTCAAAATAAATAAATAAATAAATAAATAATTTTGTAGTACGAATATAAATGTCTGTTATGAATATTTTTTTTAATATTTTTAAAAAAATTTAAAAATAAATTGCAGTAAAAATTTTATAAAATTTTGATACGAACCTAGTCGGTCATAATAGTATTTAACAATATTTTAAGATCTAAATAATGCTAAGATATATATATATATATATATATATATATATATATATATATATATATATATATATATATATATATATATATATTCAGAAGCTTAAGAATATGTGAACCGATAACCATATTGTTCTGAAAGTAAATTCTAATAACACTATTATATCTTTTTTTTTTGGGTGATATCTTAATAACACTATATCACTAATAAAAATGTTATGAAATTTGTTATTTTCATAAAAAACAACTCACTGTGGATCGGATTCGGTTAAATTAATTGTAGTAAGTGGGTCAAGTCTGCCGTTGAACAAAAATATTTGGGGCTAATATTTCCTACATTAATGATATGCGAAGACATGAGGACCTTAATTTCTCCTTCCTCTTTCAATTTTATTAAGGAATTCCTAGTTAATTTCCCAATATAAGTGCTCTTTCCTGGTCTTTCTTGCCTAAATTGAATCTTCAAGATTTAATTTAATAATATATTGTCATTTATTCCAAGTAATAACAAATTTATATACATGATAACTCGGACTATATATTTTTTTTCTTTATTTTCTATGTCGAGATATAAGTAATTCTTCCAGATTCCAGTTAAATGTCTTTCATGTCTTCATTGACAACAAATTAAAAGAGAGAGTACTAGGGTCATGGCCAGCCCACCCCCACAAACATTTTTTAAACTTAAATTTTTTTTTTCTGCATTATCTCAAAAATAATAATACAAATTATTTTACTAAAATTAAAGATAAATATGACTTTTAGAAATCATTGCCTTAAGCGCAGCATAATTAAATTAGTTTGGGTGTGAAATGATTTCATCATGCATGCATGATATGATATGGACAAAAGAAGTTATTAAATTTTAATCTGATACTAGTAGTACTATCGTTGATTGCTTTTGGTAATCATCTCAAAAAAGAAAAAGCCAGAATTAATACTCCAACTTGTCCCCCATGCTACTTTACTTTGACCCAGCATATGCAGTGATATATATATCAGCTTCTTTTTAATTACTCATATTTTGACAATATAATCATATATAGTTATAGCTTAGTAATGGCTCCCCCAGATACTGGCATTAGGGCATATTAAAGAAGAGTCGTAAGGGTATATTATGTTACTTCGTACTTTATAATATATTAAAAAGAAAAAAAAAAAGAAACGATTTAACTTAATCTGTTTGTTCTGCTTCACTAGCAATAACTCTTAAAGAACGAAACAGCTGTATAGTAGCTATAGAAACAGAGAAAAGTAACATGGATTTCCGATTTATGCTTACTGTTAATTGTTCGTCAGTAAATGTGAAAGATACCCATGAAGCAAAGATGGAATCATAAAGTTTGGTTTATGAGCATTATAAATAAAGATAATTATAGGGATTTTGAAAGGAAAAATTTATGCATAAATTAATTGATGTTGGTCCTTGGTTCAGTAGAGGAACGAAGTCAATAAAGTGAATTTATATATACATAGTTGTTGGAAATTGCTGTAACAAAAAGCAGAAGAATGAGAAGAAACCATGTGGAGCTCTGAGAAAGAAGAGAGCATAGCTTAACTAAATAGTAAGGTTGGTTGGGACAGACAGACTAAGGGGTGCATATGGCACTGAGCCCTGCCGACCAGAGCGTGCCCACCAAAGCAACTGCTGCCTTGTGTTACTTGACACTATTCATTTGTTTCCCAATGAAAACCAAAAATTCACCATCCTTCTCTCTTCTATACAAACAAAACGCCCTCTCCACAGGTATATGTAATAGTTTTACTTTTCACTCTTCCTCTGTTAGGATAGTAGTAATTACTACACAAAGCCTCCAACCCTACTTTCAAAAGATTTTCCTTGTATAGTCCTCCTTTCGTTTATAAACGGAACTAATTATAACATACTATTACGTACAAAATAGTATAAATAATATTATATTCTTCTCTTAATTAAGTTGTTAGGATAGAGACCAAAATTAATAATAAACTGTTATATAAAAATAATAATTTTTCATAATTCAATTCGTATTTATAAAAAATAAAAAAATCACTTTTTTACACGATATTGTATTATTGGCTTTATTTAATTTTCTTTGACAAAATATTTTTTGTGTTATTTTTGTTTATTATAATTTTTTACGTGCTTGTTAAATTATATTTGATTGGATACTAAATGTACCATTGTAATTTTTTTTCGTCTTCATTACAATTTTTTTCACACACTATTCAATAAGTAGAGCTTGTTCTTTCAAGTCCCAAGATTAACTTCTTCTCCACTTTCTCATCCCAACACTCCTAGATTTGTTTCTTGCTTAATCTCCTTTGCTTTCTCTCATCGTCTGTAGAATATTTTTTTGTCACTACCAAAAAAAACCATTTAGCAACAGAAAAATTCATCGCTAAATGGTGAAAACTTATTTGGAATAGCAATAGAGTGGATTTTGAGCGGAGTTCTCCATCCCCATCCTGTACCCTACGGATCTCCATTCATGTACCATACGGGAACAAAGATATCCGACCCTGATCAAATTCCCAATTTTTAATTTTTACTTAATATCCGTAGGCAAAAATTATTGTCCTTTAGACGACAACTTCGAAGGTTAGAGATCAATTAGTGACAAATTACAATCATATCTAACCTCGCTAATTTAAAATAATTTTTATAGAATATCCATCACTAAATTAGATACAACTCAAATATGTTATTATTTGAAATTATATATATATAAATTTATTTCTTTTGCTCTCTAGTTTTTTGAGGGAAGGATGAACTTAAAGAGAACAAACTCAACATAAGCATATGTCTATTAGACATTTTATGGCTCAATGTAATAATAAATATTACATTTTACAATGCACAAAATCATAGAATAACTTTAATTTTTTTATTGTAATAAAAATAAATTATTTACGATTGTACAAAATTTACAGTTCATGTGCAATGCACAAAAACAAATAACTAACTATAATGAAAAAGCAAATACATCAAAATACATATTTGCTCTTTCATGTTATCTTGAAACATTGAGGGCAACATGTTTAAAAATGCACAACAATAAAAACTGCAAAAGAGACTAGTCTAAAAATGTTTCAAGTGGTTTGAGTTAGCTGTTGTCTCTCTCTTGTAGATAGATTCTTCCCACCTGCAAGTATTAATAGAAATTGACATCAACCTACAGAAGTTTAAAACCTAATTAACTGTAATGTTTCAATATTGAGACAAATTCATGTGTTCCAAAGAGCAAGAAAAGGCTACTTGGAGATAGATGGGCAACCCTCTTAGGCGGTAAATGAAGAATGTTTCATAAGAACTCTGCGATTTCAACCAGGCCCGACGCTTATCGAAATAACACTTGTGCAAAGTCCGCAAGTACAAGGCCATCTATCAAGATGAACTATGTCAGTTAGGCATGCTCTTGTTGAGATGCATCCATCAAAAATATGGTTTCCAAATCCCTCCGCTAAGGACATTTGGTCCATTCACTTGTCAAAACGAATGATGAGTCCTCAACTTAGCATAATCTTTTTTCATTTGGTAAGCATTCCATTGCGACCAAATCATTTATGATGCCACCATTAGACATGCGATATGACTATTAGCAAGTATATGAAACACTGTTGCATAATACTTTTTCAGCATTTAGTACTTTCTCTCCATTTACTCACACTCTAACTAGTCATGTAAGACATTTGTTTAGTGACTTTTGGGAGTCTATGGTGCAAGATACATTAGAATTTTCCGGTCTAGAACAGTTTGAAGGAAATATTAAATCTGGACGTATATATGAGTGTTAATTTAAATGTACCAAATGAGAAAGAAAATGCAGAGGTGGTTGGACAAGAATGACCTAGACGACAAAATCCATGTTGGATTCGAAGGCCTTCTTGGTGTGTAGAGAACATTTAGGTGGACTACCTAGACTCCATATGTACTATTAAAAATATCTTATATCGATTAATTAAAAAATTAAATTGCTTCTTATAATGGTTTAGACATCTCTCATCCCTTAAGTTAACTTTTGGGATGAGTTAAACCCTATATCCATTTATTTAATATAGTATTAGAGTCAGATTATTTTCGGATGTTGAACCACCCTCAAATGTCTAGTCCTGTGAACTTCACACTCCATATTTTCCGCATATATTTTTCCTAGATGTGAGGAGGGTGTATTAAAATATCTCACATCAGCTAATTAAAAGATTCAATTACTTCTTATAATGACTTGAACATTCCTCTTTCCTTAAGCTGACTCTTGATATGAGTTAGTTACAAGATCCATTTGTACAACATGTATTAATTTTGCATAAAAAATGTTTATTTATTTATTTATTCATTTTCATTAAAACTATATTTTGTGAATATCAATTCTTTATATCTTACATACTAATATCATTTTTTTAAAATTACATACTAATTAATTTTTATTTTACTATTTCTATAACATTAATTTGTAAAATAATTTCACTCAATCTAATTTCAATGTAAAATTATTAATATTTTAGTTTAGTTAACTAATTAAATATTAAACATAAAAATTAATTATTTAAATGTTAATCAAATTATTTCATTAATATTATATTAATCAATATATAAATTTGCTAATTAAATTCAATATATTAGATATATATATTATATTAATATTTTTTTTATTGAAATAGTTATCTAATCATTAAAGAATCATATCACTAATTATTAGCACAAAATTACAAAAATTCTCTTAATAATGAGCTCATAATTGCTGTAAAATTGATAAAAAATTTTACAAAAATTAGACTTAATATCGGGTGCAGGGGCTGAGTTTTGCATACAATCTGCCCAGCCAATGGGCGGATTCTTTGGAACTAGAATCTGCTAACCTTGGGCAGATTCTGAAACATTGCAGTGTGTAAATTCTTTTCAAAAATAATATTATGCGAAATATTCTTTTAAAAAATTACATTTTTCTGAAAATAAACTCCACTTCTTTTATTTTAATTTGGTCATTCTATATATATATCCTCTTAACTATTATTTTCTCCTACTTTTGCTATCATGGCCGATCCATATTCCAACTACTTCAGTGGATGGCATAACATAAACGGAGTACATCACTTGTCTTCCTCTGCATCTTCTTCCATTAATCCATCTTTATATTCATCCTATGGCTACAATATGTATTTGGGTTACTATCAAACTTCGTCACCTCCTTCTCCTCCTGTGAAAGAAGCTCTTCAACTTCTGAGTTTAAGCCCAACAAGGCATGAGGAGCAACAAGAATCCTCCATGGAAGTAGACAAGAACAATAAGGACAAAGAAGAAGAAGAAGCTGTGACAGTGGCTTTAAATTTAGGGCTACCTAGTCCCAGCTCAGCTGATCTAATGTCCAGTTTATCATCATCAGAGATCTCATCAGATAAAGAAGAAAGGACTGTGGCTTCTGCTTCTGGGTATAATCAAACTAACAGTATTAACAAGGGTCAGTATTGGATTCCAACTCCTGCTCAGATTCCGATTGGTCCAACTCAGTTTTCATGTCCTCTTTGCTTCAAGACCTTCAACAGATACAATAACATGCAGGTATGTTATGTTCATTTAATTAATAGTTTTAATTAAAGAAATAAAATAACTTTAGTTACCTTTTGATTGTGCAGAAAAAAAGTGAAACCTCACCCGTTCCTATCGTTTTGATTTTCAACCAAACTTTCACTTTTAATTGTAAGCTGGATTCTTGAGAAGGGAGGAATTAATGATCAAATGGGTCCTTAATTAGCAGGCTAGGGTTCATCTTTTTCTTTTTTATCTTTTTTTCCCTCTGCTTTAAGACATATCTTTCCCTTTTGACTAATTAATTTACGTTTCATCTTCTTCCTCTTTCTCTCCTTTTTGCATGATTTGTTGGCTTTGGGATTTAAAAACTGGTCCAACTGAGAATAACATCAGTAGCTCTTTTTATGTGATTAAACTACTCAGTGACTCACCATGCTTTTTATACCTTGAAGTTTGTGATTCCTCAACGTGGCCAGTGAGTAAAAGTGTAAAACACAAGCTCTAATGATATTCATCAATAGCCCTAGAGGAAGTTCTCTCAATTGCCATGAAAATCTCAAAAAATAAAATTCCACACTTGAATTTTTTCTCAATTACATAGATCCCTTAATTTCTCTATTTTCTTACATTTTATATATACACATATGCCCTAATGCAGAGAAAAACCTTTCAATTGGACAGAGATAAATATACTTGCCCATCTGTAGCTTGAAAAAACCCTTCTTCCTTCCTTCATTTAGTCATACGAACTGATCCCTGATTTAGGGATTTTTTCAATGTAAATATAAATAGGGTTCTATTGCTCTCTACACAAATTGCATGCACTATACATGCAGAAACTTCTCAGCATGACTATAAGTATATGATTTTTCTTACCATAATATATTAATTAGATTGATGGATGACGAATTCAGCTTAGGAAAGTACTTCATAAGTGAAAACACCTCGAGATAATATTAATTTCACAGCATCGAAACAAAGTATATATAATATTGTATATTGACTAGGGTGCAAATTAAGATATCTACATTAAGGTGTTCCCTTCTCTCTTTTTTTCTTTAATTTTCAAATCAAAATGGTGAATATGTGAGGATTGGTTTGAACATATAGATGCATATGTGGGGGCATGGATCTCAATATAGAAAAGGGCCAGAGTCTCTGAGAGGAACACAACCAACGGCAATGCTAAGGCTGCCTTGCTATTGCTGCGCACCAGGGTGCAGGAACAACATTGATCATCCAAGATCTAAACCCCTCAAAGATTTCAGAACGCTTCAAACTCATTACAAGAGAAAGCATGGAATTAAGCCCTTTATGTGCAGAAAATGCTGCAAAGCTTTTGCTGTTAGAGGCGATTGGCGAACCCATGAGAAGAACTGCGGAAAGCTTTGGTATTGCACTTGTGGTTCTGATTTCAAGCACAAAAGGTCTCTCAAAGACCACATCAAATCATTTGGGCAAGGCCATGCAGCTTATGGTATTGATTCCTTTGAAGAAGAAGAAGAACCCGCCTCTGAAATTGAGCAAGATAATGAATCTCCTTGGTGATCATCTCACTTATGGTGTCTTCAAGCTAAGTAAGAAGTACCCATTAATTAATTAAGCATTAGTGTTAATTACTGTGAAACCCATGCTCTTTTCTTACTTTTCATTTCTTTAATTTATTTCCACCTTAATTAGATGTTGCTTATTTTGCTGTCTTTCAAGAGATAATTGACGCAGACCAAATTTTCTTCCTTTTTTTTTTCATTTATTAAATTAGAAAAATTTCATCCGTAACTTCATTATTTTTCTCCCTCATTTTGCATATATGTATTCGTAACTTCGTTCCCTCACTCAATCGCACACATATATATGGTTTAGCTCAGCTTAATGTATAATTTAGAAGAGCTAAAAAAAAAAAGAAATTCCTTATTAATTTCTTTATAATTATCAAGATATCAGCATACTCTACTAACCCTACTAATATATTTGAACAAGGCGGAAGCAGAATTAAATAGAGTGGGGGTCTAAAATTTAAATAATCATATAACTGATAAAATTTATAATAAATTGCATTTTGTTAAACTATAATCAATATATAACATATCAGAAAAAAAAACACGTTGTTTATTTAAGTCAGAAAATCATCATCTATAATAGAATATATAATAAAATTTTCAGCATTCTTGAATCAACTACAAATTTTTAAATAAAAGACGATATAGAAACTATAGCTAGCAAAATTTGATATAATACGATAACACGATAAGAATATGATTCATTGAAATAACAACTAATGAGTTGGATTTAGATTGAGCTTCGTAATATGAAGGTGACACAATTACAAACCGTTTAATATTTAAAATAATATATTTAGTGATTTTTGAGCAATAATTTTAATATAAAATATAAATTATATGCATTTTTATGATTGTTTAACAATTAGATATGATTTTTTATAATAATTAAATAATACATGCTCTAATTTAAAAGTATAAAAATGATAAATAGTTTAAAATGATAATATTTTATATAATTTAATATATAAACATGAATCTATCCGTTTACGAAAGGATAAAAAAATAGATAGAGAAAAATCCACATAAATATTAGAAAGAAATGAATTACTATAATAGTAAGTATTAGACATAAATTTGAACTGAAAAAACAGCGTTTTAAGTAGCAGAGGGAGGGGAGCAGTAGAATTTAAGAAGAAAGGACAATAAATGAATAAATTGAAGGAGGAGGTGGGGAAGTTTTCTACTTCAGGGAGGATAGAGAATGCATGGGGGCATTTATTGTAGCCATGTGGGTGTTGTGTTGTCAACCTTTTTGTCTTCAATAATTCCTTTTGTTTTGTAAAGACTAAAGATTGTAGTTAACAAATGGTCAATCAATGGTTCTTCAGCCATATGGCAATTGGCATCCTCTCATCGTTCATAAAACAGAATATGTATATTACGTATATGTGTGAAAATGCCGTGAGAGACTGAGAGGAACTTTTCAAACCTGTTATCAAATTAATTTTTTTTTTTTAAAAAAAAGCATAAATTATGCACCAGCTTTTTGTGATCCCATTTCCCCAATTGGTTAATGGTGGAGAAGGTTTTCACTGATGGACAATATATATATAAATATATATATATATATATATACACACACACTATGATTATATTACTAATGATTAGCTAGTTAGAGAGAGCAAAAGGACATAATTTTTTTATATCAAATTTCTTTCTTATGGGTTTAATTTATTGTAATTTAGATGTAAGTGGATAAAGTATTACTTTGGTGTTTATACATTTGTAACCAAGATTAATTTTCTCAGAGCTAGCTACATTTTGAGTTAAATTAGTAGGCATATATTATGCTCTACATTTTCTACGTGTGTTCAGCCCCTTGACAAAAAATAGTGTGTTAAAATGATCTCACTGAAGTGTGGCATAGAGAAATTCTCCTATTTTGAAGGAAATCCATTTTCAATGATTTAACTTAAAAGTTTGAATTTAAGGAAGAAAAAATAAAAAAATGGAAAATCTAGGGTTAGAGGTGGTCATTTGTATTGTGTAGCGTCTAATCGTATTATATTTCAATTGAGTATGACACGATTATACTAAGTACGAATATGATATAATTAATTAATCGTGTCAAAAATTCAAAATATGGTATGGTTAAAATTTGCATTAACATACACGACACTATTATACATTATTAACTTAATGTATCTAAACGTATACAGATTACATAACATGACACAATTTACTTAATATATCGAAATGTGTACAATATGATACGATTATATACGAATAAAGAAGAATATTAAATTAAAAATTATTTCTATTTATTTTTTTCTATAGTTTTTTATTAGATTTTTTGTAAATTAGGTGTAAAATAATTATTTATTTAATTTTTTAATTTAAACTAATTATTTGTTTATGTGTAAAATAATTATTTTTTAATATATATTAATTAATCTAATATATAAGTTAGTAAATATATTAGTATAATATAAAAATAATAGCTATATAATTAACTTATTAATATTTATTTGCATATGCTAATATCATATATTATAAATTTATTTATATATAAATATGTATTATATATATATACACATATATTTATAATAATATAATATCTATTTGAATTTTTTATATAGTTTGAATTTTGAGTAATACTAAAATAATTAGGCATATCTTCATAATTTATAAAATAATATATTTTTAATTGTATCTAATATTTGATTATTGTCGTAATCGTGTTGACACAGTTATGAACTATATTCGTTTGACTCAAATCCATATATGATTAATTCCGTATTGTTGTGTATTATTTAATCGTTGTAACATTCTCAACATTCTCCACATTCATTTCTATAAGTATTTCGTTTGAACATCTTCATCTTATATATAAGTCACTTGAACACATGTATAATATGCATTTTTATTTGAATAAATTTATGACATACATTTAGTTTGTTTTCATATATTTTACAATTAAATTGAGTTGCACATGTTTATTTTATTATCTATATGCTGATAACATAAAATTGAGAATAAAGTGAATAAATAAACTAGAATAAATTAATAAAAATTTAATATGATTAATTTAAATTAAATTGAAGTCGATGAATAAATTATATTTTTTGCATTGATTAGTAAAATGAGATAAATGTATGTATAATAATAATAATAATAATAATAATAATAATAATAATAATAATAATAATAATAATAATAATAATAATAATAATAATAAAGATTATACCGACAAAATGACGAGGGCGGTGGACATATCATTTTTATTAGCCTTAAATTTGTTTCTTTCCCATTTTGTTTCTCCTATCGACACTTCTTTCTTTCTTATTCTTTCCTTCATTTCTTCTATTTTCTTTTAAGGTTTCAGCTACAAATCAAGTAATCAAATCTTTGGTGAGTTGATTATTCTTTCTTTTATTGCTATAATTGAATTAAAAATTGGTTAGAACATGGTTTATGTGGTGTAAATAGCTAAATCAAAGCTTTTAAATTTTGTTTCATAGTAGAATATTGGGGGTTTATTTTCGTGGTCTTAAAGGAATATTTTGGGGAAGTCCCAAACATGAAACTTGTAGATTTATATCTTATACATGTGTCTTTAAAACAGTTTTGTAAGATTTGATGTATTGGAAGAGAAATCGCTCTTGGAGTGAAACTGATTCTAGTCCGATTTTCAGCTAATAACCATACGATTTTTGTTTGATTTGACCATCTTAAAGGTCTAATTTGATAAAAAAAATAAAATATAAAAGTTGTAAATTTATATGTCCTATACATTTTTTGTAAAATTTTGTAGACAAATTATATATATATATATAGGTGATATACTCATAACTGATCATTTGAATTGAGCTGTTTACTTTGTATATTTGCAACTCTAGAAAGTTCATCCTAATTTTTGAACTATTTAAAGGCCGAATTTATACAAGTCCAAAACATAAAAGTTTTATGCTTATGTCTTAAATAAACTGTAGTGGAATAATTACCTTAATATGTTATCTATTTTATAAGTTATGATATGAACAATAAAACTAGTATGAATGTCACCCTTGTGCAAGATCAGTCACATATTTCCTATTATTCGAAAACCTTAGAAGTATAATTTAAAAATATTGTAAAAATGAAAAATGTTTATTTAGGTCGTTTCTAAGTTTATAGAAATTTTTATGATAATTAAGCATATACATTGAAAGATATAAATTATTAATTTTAGTACCTTAAAACTGTTTAGGGACAAAAAATATGACACACTTTGAAATTCCACTAAAAATAGGGTGATACTCTAAAAATTCTGAAATTTGAATATGCTATAAAATTATATATTGTATTTAATTAGAATTTAAAATCACATAAATTAGACAAGTATAGAATAAGTTATAGTTTGATCAGTTTGGAAATGTCATATTGAAACATAAGAAAAATAATAATTATTTGCTTATATCACATCAATATCAAATTCCTTTAGCTATGTATTGATCAATTATAATTCCAAATATGCTCAAAACAAGTTAGTGATGTACAAAGAGGAAGTGAACAATAATTTAAGATTTGGATATTAAAGAAAAATGTGAGTTTAATTATCAAGTGAATTCTTTAATACATATGAATGTTGCTTGCTATGTGAAACGATTTATGACTATGTGATTCATATGATTGCCATGATTTTTTCTTGATAATATGATGATAGATAATTTATAACATATATGATATATTTGAGGTATATGTGTGACATACGTGATATATGTCTGGTATATGCATAGTATATGCAAGTTATATGCAATGCATACACGGTATACAAGTGGTATATATATGGTATATGTAGTAAGGATATAATTTTTGATGAATGTTTGGTTACAAATGCATATGCATATAGACTTAAAAGACGTTGTGACTAGTTAAACAACGTTGTAAAGCAAAAGAAGAGACCTAAAACCCAAACAAATGATCAAATGCAAATAAATAGCAAAAGAAGATGCTTATGGCCTAAACAAATAATCAAATTCAAATAAATAGCAAAAGTAGAGACCTATGGCCCAACAAATGTGCAAATATGAAAATGAAACAAATAATCAAATTAGCTAGCAAATGCAAATATTCACATGGAAATCCGGGACAATATTTGTTCAGCATGGTCACAAAAAAATGAAATGAATATGCATAAGCATAAATAAAGTGCAATCATTGTATACTTGATTTTATTTACATTTATATGAAGTTCATGAATGAAATATAATATAAATTGTGTATTAAGTATACTAGATATTTGTTATTATGGAATGTTTGACACTTTAAAACTCATTTGATGATTATTCTCACTGAGTCGCATCTCACCAAATTGTATCATTTTTCAGCTAGAAAAAAGTGATAATTCATATTGAGGTGCATATATAAAATATGGATCAAAATTCATCGGCCGAACCTCCTCACACTCTCTCCTTGCATTCCACATGAGCATAAGAGCATATCATTTATATTGAGAGTTAAAATATTTGCATATGTATAGTTATAATGAATATGTACTAAGATATGTAAATGGATTCAACTTGTAAATTTACTAACTTTTAAACATAATGTTTAAATTATTAATATATTTGATATTATGAGCTTATGATTAAAGCCTCCATATTGATTTTTGAATTATTGATAATAATTGTATGAGATGATTAAAAGAAAATTTACTCTTGTTGTAAATATGAATTTTGTTTTATTCTTTGTGTCATATGTGATAACTTAATAAATAGATATGTGGTATATAAAAGTATAAGATGTTATGTGTTATAATTATGTCATCTCAAAATTTGTCTATTCTATCCGGGTTGAGAGAAATAAAAAAAAAACAAGAGGAAAAGAGGAATGGAAGGGGGAATGTATATTGATGACAATTTTAGCCTATGTTTGGGATGATGTAAAATATGGGAGAAAGGAAAATAAGAAAATAAAATAATGAGATATTTTTATTTTATATTGTTTGGGAACGAAGAAAAATAAGGTGGTGAAAGAAAATAACTTTTATTTTTCTCACTTAAGTGATTTGATATAATGAAAATATGGAATGAAGGAAAATAAAGAGATAAAATAAAGAGATATTTTCAATTTATCTTATTTGGAAAGGAAGGAAAATAAACAAGATAAGTAAAATAATATTTATTTTTCACTCTTCACTTTTTTTTTTCATTTTAGAGAGAAAACCTAAAAGATTAGACAAAAAATATTACTAATAATAATAAAATTACTTTTTTGATCATTGATTATTATAATAAAATATTTATTATTTTATAAAATGATGTGCAAAATAGTAAATATGTAATAATATAACTTTTTTTTTCACAATAAAATTATTCAAATAAAGAAAAATAAATCTTAATTTTTTTATATCTCTTGTTATTTTATTTATATTATTTTAATACAAAACATGATGAAAAAAATAAAAAAAAAAATTTATTTAGCTTCCATATTTTTCCTCCTCAAGGAGAATTGCCAAACATAATAGAGGACCTTCCTTATTTTTCCTCTCCTATGGGGAGAGTTTCCAAACAAGTCATTAATGGGCAAGTATAGAGAAAGAGGAAGCAGTCAAAAGGGTGATTGAAATGTCATTTCATGTTACTATACAGTCAGAGTATTGTGTACTGTTAAAAATATGTATATATGAGCACAAACAATACTACACAATCTCAATCTCAGATCTCTGCAATTGCATGCCTCTGCCTCTTCTGGCCTCTAAGTGATGACAGTCTCTCTTTTAAGTAGTTATTAGTTTTCACTGCCGTGTACTAACATATATCAGAGGATTGGAAATGAGTGATGATTCTGATAACTGTGCGATTCTTTTCTTGTTTTCTTTGTTATCCCCTCATCTGTCACTGCAATATATATTTATTCATCTTTCCTTTTTTTTTCTTTTAAAAAAAAAATTTAAATGGACATTTAATTTGATGAAAATTTCTAATTTTTTCCCTTTTTTTTTAAATTTATAAAAAAAAGTTCTATGTCAATTTTTTTGAACAAGTAATATAAGATTTACAACAAAGATTTATCTAAGAAAAATATATTTAAAAGTATCAAACAAGGTATAGATTTTGAAATTCAACGGTTAATTAAGATTGTGCAACATCATATTCATTCAAATATATGAGAGAATATTATCCATTTAATCTTTAGACTTTAATTCCAGATTCCATATACCGAAACCCTTTTTAGTTTTCTTATTTTAATTAATATTCACCCAATTGTCTTCTTGCTTTTGTTTTCTATTAAAAATTATGCATCATGGGTTAGGTGGTGACGATGTTCAAATGCCAAAAGTGTGTGAAAGCTTATGCCTGGCTGAAGGTGTAATTTTCTCTCCAATTTTTTTGCGATAAATTTTCAAGTAAATTAATACTTATTTTTCATTTTATATTTGGAAATACTCTCTTTTTTTTTAAAAAATTTCTTATAACATTATTTTCACTGTGAAATTACATTGAAAATTTATAATTATGCAAAAAAAAAGTGTGTTTTTTGAGCTGAAATGGACAAAATGATGGTAAATCAAAAAGTCTGTAGTAATTTAATTGTACAAAAGTTCAAAAACCAAATGGATACTTAATCCATCAGAAAGCTTATACATACTTGTGCCTCTCATTCCACATTGCATCCAAGGGGGCAAAAATTAACTGTATATAAAGTCTTGTTTGATTGTGGGTCTGACAAACAGTCCATAATCTTCTCTCAAAAGAAAGAATGATAGGAAAGCTTAGATTATATATTATTCTGTAATGAAATGGATATCCAAGAATATATATTAATTTGCATTTGAGGAGCATATATATATATATATATGGTTGTGACAGCCAAGAGAACAACCTCGTTTTAGAGAATCTCATTGGAAAAGAAAAAAAAAGGGAAGTGGAGTGGAGTGATTGATCACAACGGTATATAATGTATAATCTTCTTGCACCATTGTCACCTTTTCAAGAATTAATAACAAAAGTCATTATGATTTTGTATAAAAGAAAGATAAAGATAGGGTGAAAAATTGAGTTCTTTAATAAAAGAGGGAACAATTGCATAAAAATTTAAGGAAAAAAAAAACAAAAGTGAAATTAGTCCTTCTTGACTTTATCAATGCCCTTTGTATGGCTGTGTTTCTTTTGTATGTTTTGGAGATTCCCCAATTGAGGTCTCATTTTAGAGGAATATAGACAAAAAAAAAAAGCTTGAGATAGAAGAAAGAAATCATAATGGATGTCTATGTTCGTGTGTCTGTGTGAGAGACAGAGATATAATTTTTTAGCCATTATCAATATGGACTTTGAAATTGTTTTCAATTTAATTCACAATTAGTTTTTTGGTTATTAGTTTCAAATTTGAACTTGATAGCACTATTTCAATCTATAAATCCAACCTTGACAGACGTTTAAAAAATCTCATAATCTGTCAGATTTTGAGTTAAAATGACGCAAAAACGAAGGTCTTAGATTAATTCGGTTGAAAAATTAATTTTAAGAGCCAGATATATAATTATGTGAGCAAGACATGAAAGGGAAATTCTACAAATGGCACTCTTGCAAATTGGTGCGTACAGTGGGGAATGAAGTTCAGGCACGTATTGGTCGCTATCTGAATAATTAGCTAAACCATAGAAAAATTTGACACTGATAGATTCCTTTTATAAAGAAATTTAAACCAATCAGTTGAGTTTATATGAATAATGATTATATCTCAATAATAACTCTTGATGTTTGTTAGAAAAGAAAAGAATCTGAAGCCTTCGTTCCAAGCTCTCTAAACACCTCATTTTCATTTTCTGACCACATACGTTGCCTTAGGGTTATGGTTTCATGCTTTCATTCCTAAATTCATTCACTATTTTGACCATATTATACGAAAAAAGTCAATTTTCCTGTCGACAATCATGGATCCATCTGACTCCTCACTTTACATTTTCACTCAGGGGTTAGTTTGTGTTAGGCTTTTAAATAGTGCATTCAATCAAAGTATGTGATTATCAAATAAGTTGGTCCTCTCTTCCCAATAAAGCTTTGAATGAAACTGTGTCTATCCTTTCTTTCTTCTTAGTTGAAACACTTGTTCTCCTCTTTTGCTTCAAGTGTACATCTCCTTTTCTTCTTAGGTAACTCCGACATATCCCATCAAAAGCCCACTTTTTCCATATGACGGCAAGATTGGACTGGACACTAAAACACCTTTAATCCCATGAATCTCTTCTTGATATCTTTGTTTCCCCCATCATTTATTTGAAAATTTGCCTTCCCTATAATCTGTCATGATGACCTCAAATGTAGTAATAATAATCAAAGAAAAAGAAAATGAGAAATGGAAAAAAAAAACATATATGTATAGTGAAATCTAATCCCTCTCTCTCTAATCCTCTCCCCTTCCCCATAAATACACACTGGATAATTTCCTAAGCCTGTGTTAATGCTAGCGTTAAAACCATAGCCTGTAAGACAAGTTTTTGCCCAAGACTGATGGTTTCCTTTCAGATGTCTTTTCAAATGAGCATTTTTCCTTGCCTGAAATAATATTGCAGGAAACGATAAGGTGGTGAATCCAAGATAGACGGTATAAACAAGTTAATGGTCAGAGATCGTTATTCATGAAAGAAATAGTGTCACGTCAGCCCAAATAGTATCTTTATAAACCAATCGCCAATCCAATGACTGCAATATGTACAAAGCAATAACTACTTTTTATTCAGTTTAGAGCATAATTAGATTGACCCATATGATATACATCTGATCCCTAAATATTTTGCACATCACAATAACCATAAGCTGATAAGCAACTTCTTGCAAGTAGTTGTTTTATTCGAACATTAAGCCCCTTTCTCTTATAGCTTTGAATAGCACCAAAAACCCAGCTGTTTTCCATCCAGTATAGAAAATAGAGTAGAAGTTCAATGATCAGTAACTCAATGATGATAATAAGTTCTTTCAAGGTGCCATGATTCAGGTTTTTTTCCCCATTTCTTCACCTCATCCCCCAAGCCCCTTACATTATCGCATTCTTTGCAGATTCTTTTTTTTTAAATAATAATAATAATAAAGGATGTAAATTTTTGAGGCATTGATTAACTAAAGAATTAATCATATTTTCATGACATCCTTGTTTTCTGTCTTCTGATGAGATAAAAAATCGTCACAATGTCAGCTCTGAGTACTGTACAACATTGCCATTGAACCATGGCTGCTACAAACTCATCTCGGCGGGTAAGCTAATTTCAAGAAAATATAAGCTGCAGAAAAATCAAAATACATTCATGTAAATATAGAGATATTGAACAACAGGCACAAGATGAACTAAACACACTTTGGATTCTATAACATTAACTGGTGCATTCACCAGAGTTTCAAAGTTGTGCACCGTACAGCATTCCACAATAGAAATTGATACAGAAAGACTGAACCAAGGACCATTGCCATAGTGACAATTTTTTACTAGACATCTGATTTCTGTTGAGGATTATAACCACAGAATTATCTTCCTATCCAATCTTCTATTCAAAACATATTATCCTCGTTTTGACAAAATGAATATTTCAGAATTTAGGTGATCATTTTCTAGTACGGCTCTCCCAAAACAAGTACTCAAACTGGCTGATGATACTCTAAATATAAGTTGGAATCAAGTACCCATATATCGTTATTTTTTGAACAAGAAAAAGAGATTTTCCGAGAATATATTCTCAGCAAACTACCGTTTAAAAATTTTGAGTTTTATGAAAATAAGGCAATAAAAATGAAAAGAACAAGCAGCACCTAATAAGTTGTCCCATTATCAAAAAAAAAAAAAAAAAGTTGTCCCATTTCTTTTCTCGTTGAGGGGTCTTTTCTTGCATCTGGTTTTTTAAGCAATACGAAATTAGGTATAAGATTTATTACCTTGCTGACATGAAGGCCATACCAAGGAATACAGCCTTAACAGCTTGCTTCTGCCCAGCATAATCAAAAGCCAATGGCAGCATTTCATGCAAGGTAAGGAAAGCCATCACCCCCCCAACTGCATATTTAAATAAATTAGCGGAGAGATATCTTAATAGTATATTAATTTTCTAATCATTTGAGATGTTGATGAGCAAATTTTAGGACAAACCTGATCCTAGCAAGCCCTCAAGGATTTCAGGACTTAAGCTGCTTGGAAATAGATATGCTGCCGGTAAAGAAACAAATATATTCTCAATATGCAGAACACAAATCTATTCCATGATTCAACATTAAATGCAATATAAAATTATCGACTTACCTACAAGCACAACACCAAGTGGTTCAGCAAAACCGGACAGTGTTGCCAATTTGAAAGCCTGCCACTTGCTGAGACGTACACATAAACCAGCCACTTAATTATCCTCTCAATATATATATATGTGTGTGTGTGTGTGTATGTATGTATAATATTGAAACATAAATAGTTTGAGAAGAACTTTATTGGCATATCAATCTCACCACACCAACCACTCAGAAGTGATAGTACTGCTGAATCCAAAAACTGCTATAAATATATACCAACAAAGAGATTCATAGTACTTTAAAATGATTAACTCTAACAGTCCCCCGAGAAATTCTCACCTTTGTGTTGCAAAATAAACAGGCAGCGCAACAGCAACACCCTGTGCAAATGAACATAAACAAATTATGATAAAAATGAAAATTTCCACCAATTGGGTATTTATCTATCAGAAGATTGTTTGTCTATAAAGTAAAGAAATTCAGTACTCATTAACTTTTTATATTAACCAAAGACATTCCCAGTTTAAGTTTGGACAATGGACCAATCTTATATATTTTTCAATTTTCCGTTGTCATGATGGGGTGGGTATGAAAAATATCAAGAAGCAGAAGGAGACTCTAAAAAACTTCTAAACTGCCAGAGATGATAAGTATAGCAATATCGAACATCAGAAACTGTACCTCAGGAATGTTGTGCAATGCAATGGCCAAGGCCAAATTAAGACCAACACGTAGGCCCTAAAAAAAAGAAAGAAAATAAAATAAATAAACATTTATGAACAGCAGAAATGAGTTGCACAAAAATAAGTAAAACTGCTTTTGAATCTCATAACCAGAAATGCACAGCAGTCAACATTAAAATCCAGATGCCAATTACAAAAGAGTTTGAAGTTTCAGCACATTAGCATTAATTTTCTCTAAAGCCTGGAAACATCAATCGAATGAATTTTGGAAACATTAACTACTTTGGTGAATTCTTGTTTACTACTTTGGTGAATTCTTGTTTGGTCGTAACAGCGCAAGAAAACCATAGTGGCTCATAAAAAGTAAAAACTTATTAGTGTCAGGTTGAAAAACCACACGCATAAACATAAAGAGCAATATATCTGGTCCTTTCAGCATGTGATATGCAAAAATATGCTCCATTGAAATTGGATCCAACAACTCCGAGTCATAATATCTGTGGTGCAACCTCACAGCAAAAAGGAAGATCTTCATAACAAAAATAAAAGGCTGACTCAATATTTCTATTATCAGAAGACAAGCAAGTAGTAAAAAATTTATTAAACAAAGACACAATTATTGGCTAGCTCAATAATGTCTCTCAATCCAATCAGAAGTATTAGTGAACGGGGATAAACTTAATAATAGACAGAACACCTCAAAACATATCACAAAGAAAAAGATGATAGACTTTAATACATAAAAATATACTTCAGTTTTAGCATATTGTCTTTCATAAAATTCACCCAGTATTCCAAGTTCAATATAAACAAGGAAGAAGCTACCTTAATTGAGCCAAGGAACACCGCCATGCCCTCTGGAAAATTGTGCAAGCTTATGCCTAAAATTCATAAGACAAAAATGTTTCCTCCAATGAGACCAGTTCATTTTTTTTTCAAAAAAGAAAGTTATATAAAAATAAAGAAATCAACCAAGTTTCAGATGTGGAATTTGATTAAAAAAGACCCATAAAAGGCTTTCCACCATCATTGAGGCTATATGGCCCAGCATCTATAGTTATATTGACTACATGTGCACCTCACAATTTCCAATTCCTAGCTTTCCTATTTTTAATATTTCCTAGTTTCCTATTTTATTAGGATTCCTTAAATCTTAGCTTTCCTATTTTATTGTAATTTCTATCTTTCCTATTTTCTAGGCTTGTAACCTCTATTTAAAGAGGCAGAATTTTATTAATAAAGACAAAAGTCAAGAATTTCATAAAATTAAAAGATTTGGGTCTATCTCTAATGAATCGTAAGGTCCAGGTTCCCTCTGACTAAGCCGAATGCTGGTGCATGATCCGGGAACATAACACTTGAATTATGAACAAATGGAGTTGGAGTTGACAGAGTAAACAAATATAACAAAAGACCAGATAATCATACCAATAGCTGTAATAATTCCACTGAAAAAAACTTGGCGACGATGCTTTTTCTTGATGTCCTTTCCTCCTTCATCCCCATTTGTCTGCTCCCAAGCACAAAATTAAATCATCAATATACCTTTTAACATCCTTGCACATAAGCAGCAGTTGACATCAGCCTGGGTAATTAAATACTTATGGTTTATGAGAGCAGATAATCTAAAACCTTTTTACTTTTAACATCTGAACCAGGGATAACTGTTGGTTCTGGGATAAACCTTGCAACAATAGCAAAGAATATAACACCTCCAAAAAACTGCATCCTCAAGAAATGAAAAATAAATAATCAAAACAGACCCAAATAAATGTTGTCTTGAAGCAAATGCATTACAATTAAAAATATTGATAAATATTGCTAACCCAAAGGTTGCCCTTTAAGAAGCCAATTGAGTTCATAGCATTATGAGCCAGATCTAGGAATGATATGCTTAACATTAGGCCTGCAGCAAAACCCTGCAGAGAGGTCTAAACAGTGTTACTGCACCACAACCACATCAACAACTGAAAGAAAAGAATTTGATATAAACTTCAGATCATCCACTATTGTAAAGTAAATTAATCAGTTTTCAGCACTCGTTAATAATTAAGCATAAGCTGGGTGAGGAATATCAAGACAAGCAGCAAAATAAACAATAACTCCATCAGCAACTAATTATTCAAGATTGGTGCTGCATTCACGAGTGGTCTTCTTTTCCTTTTCTATTAACTCATGAAAAAAATCAAAGAAAGAAGGAATAAAAAATAAACCAGCTTTTGGATAAGATTTGGTGGGTTCATTCAATCTCTCAGAATCACCTGTAAAAGCCCGAGCATCTTTAAGTTGGGAGCCTCATTAAGGATTACAACAAGTGCACCTGTTCCATAACCCAAAAGTTAAGATTAGATTACATAACAAAGCCTGATCTTGAACTAGGTTCATCTAACTGGAGAGGGATTAAGCATGCAAAAAGAAAGCAGTAAAAGAAAAGTTCAGAAAGTTTTGATGGCATATTCCATAAATGGAAGCTTCTTGTCAAGAAAAACCAGAACTATCCTTCAATGTCAAAGATTTTTTGATTCACCCCATACAGACATATGTATGATGTATGAATTGACTTTTGGTGCGATATACTAAAAAAGATAATGCTTATGACTGTAAAAACACAGAGCAACTACATCTCAATTAGCTCATTGAGAGTGAGAATGGTGGTTAATGTAACAAGTTAAGAGTTGACTTATGAAGAAATGAAGTTCGCATTTCCTAATCTATTTGTAATTTTATGGACAAAAAATTATTTTGTAGACAGACAAATAATTTCTTGACTTAGATAACCACATGATTCATGAAAAAAACACAATTCAATTGCATTTTACAGATGTAAATATTTCAGCTAAAAAAAAAAAGAATCCCAATACTGAAAATTACTTCTAATATAAAATAATAAAGAATATGTGAAGGCTTCTTACAGAGAATAACTGATTTTTTGGAAAAAGTCACAGTAAAGTTTAAATTCTTGTCAGACATAAAAGAACTCATTCTCACATCTTTACACTGACGTATGACATTGGAACCATTTGAAATATGAAGTACACACATATAGATCAACACGACACAATATCATCAAGTGTGTGTGTACTTGTGTGTACATGAGTGTGAGGAACTAATAATACCATAATTCTGTTACATCTTGATTCGATACTAACCAGCAGGCATTTATCAAATTTGATTACATCATTTCTTAAAATTGAAAAGATGGATAAGAGCAGCGTATGAACAAGAAAATATTGGGCCCAAATGACAGCAGATGGAGGGGAAGTAAGAATTTAGCAATAACAGAATCACTAAACCAAACTTAAACTGAAGTATGGAGTATTCACGAAAAAAGGTTGGTTAGCTGTAAGTCTAATTGCCGAGTTTCTACAATTAAGCTTAACTAAATTACCTATAGAAGTACTAAAACCACCCAAAATTGAGAGAGTTATCATAATAATGTCCATGAGGAAGCTCTCTATCTCTCTCAGACCAAAGGGTTAGACCAAAGGGTTGAAAATACATGAATAGATAAGTAATACAGGTGAAGCAAGTTATTAAGATTGGTGAATTTTATAGGCTCATATGATTGTGATCTAGAATCAGAAAGTAATATAAAACACTTGATTTTTGAGAGAGAGAATACATCCATCAAAAAGAAATGGATGGCCTGAACAACAATTGACCTGAATTATTGATCAACTTTTCTTTAGCAAAAAAGAAAGGTTATTTGACCTCCTTTCTTAATCTATTGTTCTTATCAGTTACTGGCTTATTGCATATCTGCACAACAATTATAGATTTATAAATTTAGTAAAAAACGCACTGCCCACACTCGTGACTTTATTTTGCTCCAAAAACATGTCCAATCAGTAGTCTTCAGCATCAAAAACTAAAAACTCTTAAGCTGTCATGCAACTTCTACCTTATCATCCATGAATATGATTTCTATGCGACGAAGAAGCTCTCTTACTCATACTACTTTAGTTATGTTAGTCTCCCTTTGATCCATTATCTATATAAGCAATTCAGGAGAAAAAATTCAATCCAGAGAGTAAAAAGAAGATGAGGCCATATTCAAATTGACATAAAACCAGAGACCCATTTACTTCGAATACGTGAAATCAAATAATTTCAAAAATTAAAAGGAACTACGACACAGAGCCATCTAGTGTCTTAAATAAGTAAAGCCCAAAAAAAGTATTCAACAACAAATCCTTAAAAATTTTCAAATTTCGAATAAACAAAAAGCATAAATTAGGCATTGTAACTGACCTACAGAAGTGCTCAATCCACCCACAAGGGAGAGAGCAAGTGCTACCACTACTTGGGAATCCATTGAGATATTTCGAGCTTTCTTTCTTTAATTTCTCTCTCTCCAAGCTGATAAATTTGCCAAAAGAGTGAACTTTAGCGGGTAAATCGCGACAGATTGATTGAATTTCCTGTATGGATTCATATAAGTGATTATATACATACACACACTACAGGGAGAAAATAAGGAAAAAATAGAGAAGAAATAGAGGAAGAAAGAGATTCAAGAAATGAATAAACCAGACCCTTCATACTACGGAAAAACTTTCTTTTCTCCAGAGTCTCATACCTAACTTTCCAGTTTCCACTGTTACAGTGCTTTGTTAATGGCTTCCATCCCCCAAATTAATGGATTCCAAAGTTCCAACCAGGTGGGATGTGGATCGCGGCTTGACCTGAACAGAAAATTGCATGACTTGACTGGGTAAGGAGAACGGCATGTCGTTTTTATTTATTTTTTGGTGGCGGGATTTGTGCCAAAGTAAACGACTACTTGTTTTTTTGTAAAACTGCAACGATAAGGAAAGTCGTTTAACGAAATCAACATTTCTTTTGCTCCGGCAGAAAAACCAATAGATCATAAAAATAAAAGCTACTAGTCGTTCACAAGAAATGATTGGTCATTTGCCAAGAGATGCACAGGAGAGTACTGTTTGGTTTAAACCTAAATATTAAACCAAATCAATTAGCAATTGGATTTGGGTCTATTTTATTTATTTTTTGTTCGATATAATCTAATTTATTTGGCACATTCAAATTTGAAGATTAAAATAATAATAATAATAATATCTGTAGTTTTATATACTCATCTAACAAATTTATGTTATTTTAAATTTGGAAAATATCAAAATCAAAATCTATATGAGCTAACTTTGCCTAAAAGTTGCTCATTCATTTTTCACAAAAATACTCAAATCAGAGGTAAAGATAAAGACATAAACAAAGTAAATCGAACAAAATCAAATTAAAATATTCCATTTCATTTCATTTTAAAATAAGCTATTAATAATAATAATAATTGAATTGAAATAATATCTGTAGTTTTATATACTCATCTAACAAATTTATGTTATTTTAAATTTGGAAAATATCAAAATCAAAATCTATATGAGCTAACTTTGCCTAAAAGTTGCTCATTCATTTTTCACAAAAATACTAAGAGGTAAAGATAAAGACATAAACAAAGTAAATCGAATAAAATCAAATTAAAATATTCCATTTCATTTCATTTTAAAATAAGCTAGGGGTTTTTATAGTTCCCTTATTTAAAAAGATAAATCAATTTGATTTGTAAGAAATTCAATTTTTCACTTGATATAAACCTAAGTTTTTGTAAAAATTTTATTTGGTTATACTAAAAATATATAAATCAATTTGATTTTTAATTATTTTCATTCGATTCTATTTCTAAATCCAACCTATTCTATCCTCGCCCGAAGATAACTTAGACCTAAATTTAAGCAGGCAAAACTACACGTCGTTTTAGTACGTAAGAAACGATAATTTTGACTTCAATTTCAATTAGCCGCCTTATTCAGCACCGCCATTAAAGTAAAACCCCCGTATACAAAACCTCAAAGACACACCTTTCCCCATTTTGCCCGAGCAGCCAAAATGGCCTCTGGCTCCTCCCTCCTCCTCCTCCTCAGATCCCAGCTCATTCGCACCTCCGGCAGGCTGTTTCACTCCAACTCTGCAATCTTATCCACCATCAGATCTGAACGCTTGATCACCTCTCCTCTCTTAGATCTCCATAAGATCGCTGGGGAATATTCCTCTCTCACCGGTTTCCGATTCTTCTCCACCTCTCGCCGCTATCCGACCCACTCGAAGAGTGTTGACATCGGAGCTCGAGCCCGTTAACTCCAAGCACGCCGCCTGTGGACCTATGCTTTGACGTTCAGTTGCATCGCGGGGTTCATAGTAATCGTTCTGAATAACTTTCAAGACCAATTAGTGTTTTATGTGACTCCAACAGACGCTATGGAAAAATACAAAGGCAATCCACAAAATAACAAATTCAGATTAGGTGGTTTAGTTCTCGAAGGAAGCGTGGCTCAACCCGCTTCTTCGCCTGAAATGGAGTTCGTGATTACAGATTTGATCACCGATATATTGGTCCGGTATCAGGGATCGTTACCAGACTTGTTTAGAGAAGGGCATTCGGTGGTGGTGGAGGGTTTTGTTAAGCCATTGACGGAGGGGTTAAAGAAGGAGGTGGGCGCGAAGAGTGTTTCGGGGAAGGCCAGGAGCGGGGAATGTTATTTTTTCGGCTACAGAGGTTTTGGCCAAGCATGATGAGAAGTATATGCCTAAGGAGGTGGCGGCGGCGATTGAGAAGAATAAAAAGCAGATCGAGGCTGGTGAAGGAAGAGAGGAGGGAAATGCGAATTAATTGGTATTATTCCAATTTTGATTACTGGCTTATTTATATTCTGTAGAAATGGCCGTTGATTGAGCATGATTTGAATTTTTGTAATGTAGCGATACTGCATTTTTTATTTTTTATTATACACATTTATATGGAAGGGGAGGAATGATAGGTTCTAATTGGCTACTTTAGAAATTGTTCCAGTAATTGTTATACCAGGCGATACTAATTGGATTGGTTTTGAGGGAGTGATAATTTGAACATTTGAGGCTCATATCTTCTTTATTTTTTATGTTGTAATTGGGCATTCTTTGATGAATAAAGCTTGAGATAGTCGAGTAATGAATAATTTCACTGGGAAATATGGATATAGATTGATGGATGAGACTTGGTTGTATATTTGGTGCAATATTTTTCGGATGGGAACTTCTAAAATTTTGTGAGATTTGTTTGGTGGATATGGTTTAATCTTCATTCATTTCTTATATATATGATTTGAGAAGTGCAGCTGCTTGATAAGGGATAGCTGGGGATTTATCGGAGGGTTTCAGATGTCCCTTGGTCATTCAGGAATGAGATCCCTGCCCGCACCATGACTCTACACCACTGTAAGGTGTTTGTAACCTTTCAAAATCAAAACCATCAAATTCAATTATATTTGCTTAATTGTCACATATGAAAATCTCTGTTTTTTTTTTCTTTAAAAAAACCGAGAGACTGCTATTCTTAAGAAGTCCAAAGTGACAATTTGCAATAATTATTTATTCCTAATAGAATACACCTTGATTATGTCATTTATAGTAGGTCATTTTGGAAGAATTTAAATAATTTGATTCAATATTCTTGTAGCGAATCAATGAAGGAGAGGCAAGAGAATTTTCATTCACCCAAACCGGAAGAATCCTAAATAAAAATAAATAAATAAAGAAATATCATGGTTATTCGAAGGAAGATTACATAGTTCTTACAGCCATGTTGTTTCATACATTCTTATAGTTCTATAGGCTAATTACCCACACTGCAGGCCATCCTCTTAGTGGACAAAAATAAACATATAATAATTCATCACTATTGCTATTCTAGTCGCCCATAATTGATATTCTCACAAACTAATAAGAAACTGGTGCATTTCACACATGCATCTCCCAAGAGTTGGATGAAATATAAATATGGCAGCTTTATGACAATTTCAGATCATAGAACCATGAACTCAACCCCTGGAGATGCTTTTTCTTCTATCTTTATGGCGTGTTGCTTGGCAGATTGATAAATCTCTCCTTGAATTTCAACTGTGAGGGGCTCATGAGATAACACGGTGAACAAGGATTACTAATTAATTTGTCAAGCACAACAGCATTCCTTAGCAAGTACTCAACGACCTCAACCTCAGCTGCATTTCCGCCGCCTGAGGCACAGATGAATACACTCCTCTGGAATCTTGTGAAGTACTCCATATGACGATGGGTTTTCACATGATATCTATGAAATGGAAAAGGAGCATAATTTTTTTTTATTTTTATTTTGTGCAGTTCTATTAAAGTATATGTAGAGCTTTTCACCTTTGATTTCAGTCATTAATACGAATGCAATAAGAAGATTACATAGTTTGGATTGCATTTTTATTTATTTTGTTTAATTCACTATTAAAACATAACACTGATGATTCCAAAATGATAGGCAATGAAAATTTTGAGAATCTTAACTGTTATCTGTAATTGAGTATCAAGAGTTTTACCTTCAATGTGAACAGATGCAGCAAAGGACATGCTTTTAGCAGGGAAACATAACGAAGGAGGCAATGATCAATAGGAGATACAGCAGTTGCCACTTCCAAATGTTTGACATTGCATAATGTTGGAAAATCCCGGGGGGGGGGGGGGGGGGGGGGGGTAGGGAACTCGCTGAATAACTGATCAATGTTAACAAAGAAACAACCATATTGATAAGATGCTTGAAAAAGGATACAAAAAACAAATTGAAATGTAATACTAGATCCCATCATACTTGCATAACAACTTTCTAAATCGAATTTCAATGTCTGTATGTGCAAGATACAGTGTGAAAACTGCCGAAGATTATCAATGATTAACTGACAGAATGGTCCTCCAAAAGATGCCTCTACAAGATGAGGAACATTCTGAAAAGGAATGTTTATCACTGGTCCATAGTACTTAAAAGACACAAGACTCGCTGCAGAAATCTCAAGATTTTTCAAGCTGAAACAACACATGATTTCTAAATACTTGAGCTTGAGAGATGGACCATAAACTTTAAGACTGACAAGATTTGCTGAATCTGCTACACTTAACACCTCAAGAAATGGGCAGCATGATCATAGCAAGTGCTCAAGAATCTCTCCAGTCACATCAGCCATATTCAAGCGAAGGGTTGTAAGAGAGCTAAATCTCGAATGGTTAAACAAATTCAAATTCGATGAGAAAGCATATAACCCTGTAGTCTTCATAGCAGGCTCAATACTTGTCCGGTTCAACTCAAGCTTTTTACTCTCTTTTGCATTGCAAACATAGTCCAGCAATCAATTTCATATTTGGAATCAGAATCCAAATCACCACAAATCCTTAGACCCTCCAAAGTTAGACCTTCATGTGATCTCAGAACTCGATTCACCCAACTCACGAACCTGTATCGTTCAAGATTAAGTGATTTGCTTCCCAAACCCAGCTTCAACTCCCACATTGCAAGTGAAGCATCAAAGTCCATAAAACCAGAGAAAAATGTCCATGAATACCTCCATCTCCTCGAGAGGATGGAGCTTTGTGGTGCTTCTTTCATTGTCAAGCGGGACAATATGTTGAAAACAATATCTTCTGGTAATATAATAAAATGATCCTATGAATTACCGTTTCTATTTGTGCCTGGTGGTTCCATTTTCTTACTGTTACAGCCTTGTGAGCCCTTTTATTGATTGAAATTAATCCACGAACAACGCAAAGAAAATATGGATCGATATGGGGCACGAATTCTATGTATACACATAAAAGAAATAACCGGAGAAAAAAGAAACGATAATCGTATAGTAGAATCAAAGAAAAATTCTGATTGTTAAACCAATTTCCCAAGAAAAGTATTTGAATAATAGGGTGGAGGAAATCCATAGTAAAAGAAATAAAAATACTTCGGAGGCGAAACTGAAGCAAATGCAAGAAATGGGTCATTCACAATTTTTTCTCATTCATCCATTTGATCTCAAACATACGGATTTAGCTTCCCATCAGTATCAACGCATCAGCTCTGGAAATGGATAGAGTCGGGATGCAGGGTCGAGCAGAGCAGGGGCAGAGCGCTCACTTAAATTAGAGTTATTATGTAATTATTATTTTATATTTATAATAAGATATATTTTTTTATTCAATATAATAATAAGAATAATTTAATTGATTCATAAAAACGCTATCTAACAGTATAAATGGTTGGGAGGCCCACAATCCGATGGAATGTCTTCATGAAAATTTTCCCCACTTGTGTAGAAACGGAAAATATTTCCATTTTTTTTTCACTCTCTCAAAGTGGTAAATTATTGATATCCATTATTTATGAATTATTTTTCAGGAAATAAAATAGGAAAAATGAAAAAAATTGCATTTTAGAATGATATGATTGGATAATTGAAATGGCTGGCTGAATTATTGGATTGGAGATAATCTCTTTTTTTTGTTTTTTTTTTCTTTGCTTTTTTGGGTAGCTATAATTGGACCCTCATTCCTAATGCTTAGGAAAAATTGAAATCTGCCCTCAACCCTTATCTTCCAATGCTGTATACCCAATAAATCAATCTGTTAATCATAAGGTTTTGCTCACTTTATAATGATGGGAACCAAAATATTTATTTTTAAATAAATAAGTTCAATTTCAGAAATATTTTATCAACATCAAATTATGTATAGATGGATAATTATTTATTGTCATATATTTAAAAAGTTGGTTTCTACAATCATTCTTATACTGGAAAATAAGATCATTATCTCAATTTGTAAAATAAAGAATCTGATTTAAATAAAGTTCCCTTAAATTTTAGTGATATAATAATTTCTGTCGATAATCATTGACATGCTGAAATACAAAAAGCATATATATTAGGAGGAAAAAAAATACACAACTTTATAAACTTTTGGTGATTTATTCAGTCACTAAAAAATTTTATAACCAAAATGGCTAATTCTCTAAAACTCCTGCTTTCGCTGGGCACAAAATAAAGACACCAGGATTTCACCACAAACAAGCTATTTTGAGTTGCTGTCAGCATCAAATTCAATAATTTAAATTTCGTCAGACTTGTAAGTTATATCTCTTGTTCCTTACTAAGCTGATCAAGTGCTGTTGTTATTGACTTTCAATAGGCACTTGGTCAGGCAGATTGCTGTTTCTCTTGATGACACTACTTCTTCGCCAAATGGTCTTAGAACTCCTGCAAGTTCCTCAAATCTTTCCTGTCTAACCAAACTTGCACAAATCTCTAGCAGAGATTCCAGGGCTTCAGCTCTTTGCAGGCTATGTGGATGCCATTCAATTCTTGTTTCATCACCGTGGAGATAAGTCAGTGTGCTCAATGATGACATGTTGTCACTTTGTGATTCTTGATTATTTTCTTTGATTGTTGATGAAATTGTATTTCTTACAGGATAAGCACTCTTTCTTCCATTGAAGTTTGTTTCTGCTGCTACTCGCGGTTTCTCGTCGAATATTTCAGGTTTTTTCACATCTTCAGGATGAGTGCTTCCTATGCTTTCTAGAGCTGCCTTTTGAGGAGAAGCATCAATGTGTTCTTTTACTTGGATTGCTTTCTGATCTTTGGTATTCTTGTTGGAGAATCGGGTTTCTTTGGTTTTATCCTTGCTGCTGTATTCAGATTTTACGGGGAGAAACACAGGAGATAGATTTTGGCATTGGGCAAGATAAGGTTGTAAAATTGGGTGCCTCAGTAACTCTGCAGCCTAAATTTTTTTGAAGACAAAATCAACATTATGTCATTATTATCAGCAAGAAGTAAGAAAATTGGAATTCTGCAACTTAGACTTACAGTTGGTCGGTGTTCAGGATTCTTCCTAAGCATGGTTTTGATTAGTTGTTTTCTGCAAGCAGAAGGCCATTTGGTGTTATGTCGGAACAGTCTCTAATTCAGTGCATAATTAACATGAAAATACTACTTACAGAGACGAAGAATAGACAGTTGGAAGTGGGGAAATGGAAGAACGGTTTATCTTGTTAATCAGACCAGCCATATCCTGTCAATATTCAAGATTAAAAAAATTATCAACATGACTTGTTCATTAATTATTTGTCTAAAATCTAAACAATGAAAGCACCACTTACAGCAGCTCTGAATGCAGGTTGATGCGCAGCTATCTCAAACATGCAACAGCCTGTCAAAACATTACAATATGTTACTCATTTGGGAATTTAGAATAATTTTCACCCATCATATCGTTCTTGAATTTTGCACTAAATATGAGTAATAATATAATTAATTTAAAATACGTGATAGAGTGCGATTGGATTAATTCATGAACAGGTGTAGGCATGAAAAATCTTAAATAAAATAGGAATGAAGGGTATAATAATCATGACCTAGAGACCAAATGTCTGATTTGTAGCCATACGGTATATCCGCAAGAAGCTCTGGACACATATAGTTCGGAGTTCCTACAACCTACAAAAATAACTACATTTGTTAATACAAGTTCTCTGCTTTCACGGGTTATCAACACTGGGTTCATCATGAACCAATTTAATTGTACTATGCCATAGAATGACTAAATTGGCTGTAAAGACCCGGTCTAGACAAGAAAAACCCATTATCATAACTCAAGAAGAAAAGCCATTACTGTGGATGCAAGATCCTCCTTGTTCAGCAACTTTGCAAGTCCAAAGTCACCTGGCATCATAAATAATGTAAGATAATGTAGTTGTGGCATTCTAATAAAAATCGATCTATTGCGGAAGAGATGTGGGAATCTATTTCTCACCTAGTCTGATGTGATTGTCCTTTGTAAGGAAGATATTGGAGCACTAACATCACATATATAAATCAGTTATTTCAGGATGATTTCATTGCTGATTTCAAAAAGGAGAAGACTTATCTTCACTGGGTCTATCATGAACTAATCCTATCATATTATGTCTTACATGTGGAATAGCTATTGCTTTGCATATACATGATGACATAATATGATTGAATTGATCCATGAAAGCCCGGTCTAGGCAAGAAAAATTACATATATACTTACTTTCAAATCCCTGTGAAGAACACGATTCGAATGGAGGTAGTCCACAGCCAGCAACAGCTGTGTCAACCATTTGCAAAGCTTCTGTAGAATACAGAATAAAATGTGCATTAGATTAGATGAAAGTAACATGTGCAAGAAAATATTCCCATATAAGAGCTACAGTTTCTTGCAGATTCTTTGGTCATTTACCTCTTCAGAGAAATATGTTCCTCTAGCTTTCTTTATCATCTGTGCCCTGTTTTAAACATTTAGGGTGGATCACATTAGAAGAGAACAAGAACGCGAGGCCATGGAAAATTGAGCTAGAACAAAAGCAAACTTAAGGTGTTAACACTAAATAGTGGTATTAGTTTTTTAAGGAGTGTGAAATCTCAAGTTTGAACTCTGTGAATAACAACTAAAGAAAAATATGACAAATTAAAAATCTTGAAGGTGTTATCTATTGCCGATACGTTTTTGTGATGTGGGCATACTTAAGGCACTTGAAAAGAATCATTTCATTTGTAACATCTTACAAGATTAAATTCACACTTGTTTACTGTAATGACTTACATGTCTCCTCCCTCACAGTAACTGGTCACAATGCATATATGGCACTCCTGTCAAACATTAATATAAAAGAAAGTTACCATAATATTTCCTTGACTATGACCGCTGCTTAAGGCTTTATATGATGTGAATGGTGGTGGTGAGGTAATATCATGTGATTAAAAATTTTAAAAAGGACACATTTTTGGAAAATACCTTTTCCACCCATGCATCTTTGTACTCTACTATGCATGGGTTGTTCAGCTTTGCTATCAAATTCATCTGCAGAAGATACTGAAAATTATCACTTTTCCAATTATAACATTTATTTTATGAAGTTCTTCAGTTTATCTTAGCAATAGACTACTTATATTCATTTGGTCATTTCTTGTGGGGGATAACTACAAAATAATCCACATAACGAGTTAAAGACAGAGACAGAGACAAAGAAAGACAGACAGAGACCAACCTCTTGATGTGCTGTCTGCTTAAACTTTTCTGTTTGTTTAGCCAAACGTATCTTCTTCAGTACATACCTACGGTAGATAGCATAAACAATAAGTTTGCATTAAAAATAGGAGGGACTAAGCATCAATTTGCCCCTGAAGGTGAATTTGTTCCAAAATTAATTAATTAATTTTTGGTCTAAATTAGTATATAACTTTCAATTTATCCCGTTTTATCTCAAAAAACACACTTGTTCGTCTTTTTTTTTTTTTTCACAAAATATTGATTTATCATGAATTTATATTGTAAAATAATGAAAGGTGCAAGAATAATAAAGATACAAAAAAGATAAAGGTAGTGTGCTTTGGAGATGAAATAAGTTGTAAATTGAAGGTTTTGTGCTAATTTGGGGCTTTTATTTATTTATTTTGAGACAAATAAATCATGGAAAAAAAAAAGAATTCGGGGGAAACTGGACCTTTAGCCAAGATAAAAGTGTTTAAAGAGGAATTTGTAAGAGCAATTATAGGCATCTTTCTTCTGTTTATAGAATATGATGATGCAGAAGCAAATGGAAGACAACTTGGTGGGCCTAATCACTCTAATGAACACGTAAAAATGATCATTAGAAGGATAATATTATGATTTACGACTATTTCTTCCACAATGAACTAAAAAAGGTCTCCTAAAATATCATTACTCAATATGTACCAGTAATCAGTCAACTTCAGACAAAAATGAGTACTGTTTCACATATTGAAACCGCAATTTAGAATTAAAAAAAGGCTTGAAATTTTGAAGCGGACAATAGATAGAATGTGAAAATGTGAAGAAAGCAAAGAATTTCTGATTTCTGCCCTTGGAATTACCTCTTATTCTCTTTTTTATGAAGAAGAAGAAATGCAGCTCCAAAAGTTCCTCTGCCAATCTGTTCTATAACTTCATAATCATCCATCTTGGATGCCATTTCTTTGTTCTTAGCCGCCATGAAGGCTGAAGCTGAACAAACTGAGGCTATATAATTGCAAGCATTAAATGGGATTCAAGCCCACAGCAGTAACTGCTTGAAGGCAACAATGTGACCGTAAAAGCTGTGATCATGTACAGATATTCATGAAGACACATATGGGGCAATAAATCCCACATTTATTCACCATAAATCTGGGAAGAAGAAATATTGGATTTATCAAAGCTCAAGAAAAATGTGAAGAAACTGAAGAGAAATTAAATTAATCTAAGGGAGAGCTAAGTGAAGTAACGTAAGTTTTAAAATCAAAATTAAAAGAGGAGGAAATTTGAGGGAAAAGCAAAAGGAAAAGTAGTGGAGATGGGAGACAGATAGGTGTGCCAACCACAGTTTTTAAAATAGAAAGGCAAAGGCATTACTTGCATTTTGGGATTCCCATCTCAGGGTATCATTATTCGTTGTCATCAAGTAGTTGGTATGTCAATATCATTCTTCTTCTATCTCTCTCTCTCTCTCTCTATATATATATATATTTCATTTTTAACCTTTTGGCACATACCATTTTTATTTTGGCAGCGTTACATTAGTTATTTACAACATTTACAATCTTATAGTAACTACTCTATAGTAATTGTTTTGTTTTATTATTCCTAAAATGTATACTTAAATTATTTTTTTTCTTGTTTTATTGTTAATTTTTTGAGGGATTGCGTTGGCATTCATTGCCAGCCGCAGCGCTCTCTTCTTCCTTCTTATCAATTTTATCAGTAAATAGAGTACAAATTAAATCCACGTGTCAGAAAACAATTTGTTAGTTGAAGAATTGCGAACCCCTTAAAACCACATTGGGCAGCTCCGTTCGAAAAAATATCATTTCACTTTCTGCTTCCAACTTCTCAGCAGTATGGAGGATTTAAAGCGATACAACAAAAAGAAATACGCTAAGTTGCGTAAAATTGGCAAGAATTATTTAATTCATTATAAGTAGTAGTGTATAGTTATATCTAAATAATATGTAATATTCTAACATTGCCTTTCACATTTAGACTCACGGTGACATACAAAAGTAACAAAACTGTGGAGGGTCACATGAAACGTGAATGTAGCATATTATACTACTCGCAAATTAACTGCAGGTATCTCGGTATCATTTGGATCTGATACCATATAAAATTCGTTAAGAAATAAGTCATAAATTTAATTCTAAAAAACTAGCTCAAGAAATTAAAGTTGTTCAAATTATTATAAATAATTGTATATTGTTATAGCAAGTAATGTGAGATAATCTAACAACTTGGAGAAGAGATGATGGCGGAGCTTCATTATGAGAGGTTGGGTTGCGATTTTATTTTGGGAGGGAGTGACTAAATTTGAATGTACATAAACAAAAATACCAATTCCTTGTTTATTCCATTAATTTCCTAAGTATCTCATATATAATCCATCCAAAAATGTTGACATTCTCATCAAAATGAAAGCCAATAACAAGGGATCATATTCCAAACAATTTCTCCACCAACATAACGAAAATTATATGCAACTGCCATTCAAAATAGTTCCACAAAACATTCACGTAAAATAGAGTGTGCAGTACCGTTTGGACTTGCATGAATGCGAAAGATGCATGCAAAAGTTGTGAATGATAAGAGATATTTGGATTCTGACAATGATGGGCAAGGACTAAGCTGATAGCCATTGCACTTCGCTTTACAATCCCTCTCTGGAGTCCACAGTTCCAGCGTTCTTCAACCATATATGTCCCTGTATGCATGTGCTTTTTGAGTATCCATTTCCTTCCCTTTCCTCAGGTACTATACATATCCATACGATGGAGTTTTTGGGTTTTCGAAATGGTGTAAGCTACGCCTAGCAACCTAAAGAGATGTGTATCGTGTTGAATCATATTTAATTTCAAGAACCTGCAGCATTTTTATTTTTTTTCTTCATGATTGATTTCTTCAACTGAACAACTGTAAGAGTTTAAGAAGACAAACCAAATACAAACAAACAGCCAGCCCATTGACACTGACCACAAAGCATATCATTTAATGATATCTTCTAAAGATTTCAAAGTGTTTAACCTTCTTTTGCTAGGTTTATTATTCACTACATTGTTCCTGTAGTTTCATCGCAGAAATACCCCCTAAACTGTCCTAATATCAGCAGCAGAATTACATATATATATATCAGATTTTGATGCTGGGGAAAGGCAGAACATACATCCAAATATAGATGTGATGTTTGCTTTTGATCTTAATCATGACCTGAAATTAGAGTGATGCTCTTAAATGTGTTTCTTCCTTTTCTACTGTCAAGCACAGATACCTTTTCATTAGTTCTTCATTTTAGGAATAAAATTATGGATGAGATACATACAAAACAAAATTTCTGCTAAGAAATTAGGTTTGATTAATTGATTTTTCATCCGAAATTGGGCTATGAGTAGTAAGAGGGATTTAACCATTTTGGAAGAGCAGAATTTACTAATGGATCTAGTGGGCCTGTAAAAGCCCACAAAAGGGCCGTTATCAAATTACAGTTAATACTTCTTCACTAACCGCGGCTAATAAAATTTAACCCCGACATTCACTTTCGCACCTAATCTCCATGACAAAAGCACATTCATACCTGCATTGCATAACTAGTGACCCGTGAAGTTAACATCCTTCTGAAAATGGCAAAGCCGTTATTAGTTGCCATCCGAACGGCAAAACTGGAAAAAGATAAATTACTTGCTTTCCCAGTAGGAGATGGACACGTCAACCTCTCATCAATAAAGATCGTCGTTGGAAGAGACAGACACCTTGCCTTTTAAAAATCAAAAGGAAAATTTCTCTCTCTCTCTCTCTCTCTCTACGCCTCTCTGCCCCTGGCTCTGCTTTCCCTCTTCGTCTTTCCCTATACCCTCTCCTTGCCGATCTGGTGCGTGTGTTTGGTTTTAGGGTTTTTGATCTGCCGTGTTTTGATTTTTTTTTCAAATTTTCATTTGTTTTTGGTTTGATTTGCGTTTGTTGATGGATTTGCTGATCTGTTTTATGTTTCTTCTATTCGATTGAATCAGGTCTTATCTGATGCAGTCTTGAGCTAGGAGATCGGTTCCAGGGAATCATTTCCAGTAAAGGATAAGGTTCGAGTTTTCTTGCACACCTCTGAACCTGTTAATTTTTATTTTTAACAAAAAATTACTGGGTAAATTTGAGACTGAATTATCTCCTTCCTCCGGGTTATGTGCTATTTTAAGGTTTTTATTAAAATTTTGGCATCATGGGGGAACGATGCAAAAAGTTTGTGTCTTGTATTCAAGGACATATGCCTTTTTGTTTATGGCCTGATAGATCGATTAGATTGTGTATTTTCTTTTTTAGTGCCCAGTGATTGGTGTTGGGTAGATATTTTTTGAAAAAATTGGTTCACTCTTGGGATTGTTTGTTTCTGTCGATTAGGTTAGATTTAGGATTGTTTAGAAGAACTTTGTATTTGCTGCTCCTCATCATATATTTATGTGTGCTTTGCACGTGATTAGCTGGTGTAGATGGATTGTATATAATACCATTTATTTTTTGGGTTACTTTGGGAGTGATTAGCAAGGGACAGCTTTTAATTGTAAACAGATACATACGGCTGACAAAAGATACGAAGTTATAGTTGTGCATACCATAAATGAGTCAAGCTATTCAAGCTTGACTAATAAAATGTTCGAATTAGATTCAAAATTAATTGGGTCGAGTTTGAGTAGATCAAGTAGTTTGTCGAGTTGATCCTGAGTATCACAATACGCGATTTGTAAGGCTTGCGAGATTAATCAAGAAGTTTTTTTATTTATTAAATTACTTTTATACTCTCAGTATTTAAATATGAAATTAATTACTATTTATTCTTTGAGGTTTGACATAATATGTTAATATCCTCTGAAATTTTAAAATTATACTATTTACTTCATCTATATTATTTCTGTCAGACACTATAGTTGTTCTATCAATTTTAATGATTTTACTGTTAATGAGAGAGAGAGATAATTAAATAATTTCAAAGCTATCCTTAGGGGGTAAATAGTATAAATTTTAAAATTTCGGGGAATACTAGTGTAATATGTTAAATCTCATGGGATAAATAGTAATTTTCTCTTATTAGAAAAAATACTATAAAAGGGTTTTTTGGTCATTTCACAACAATTTAACATTTTTCTAGTATAAAATTTAATGGAATAATCTATTAGTATAATATGATAAAATAAAAGGAGCAAATAGTATAATTTTAAAATTTCAGGGGTACTAGTGTATTATGTCAAACTTCAATGGGTAAATAGTAATTAACCTTTAAATATATTTGAGTTTAATCGAGTCGAATTAATTTGAGTTGACTTCGAATCGTGTTGAGTTGAGTACACTATTTATTAAATTTTTTAGTTGATTTGAGTTTTATCAAGTTTAGCTCAATTAGCTCGAATATTTTTTCAAATTGAGTTTCGAACAATTAAAAAAAAAGCTCAATCAAATTCAAATTTTTTAATCGAGTTGAGCTCAAGTTTGACATTGTATAGACTCGATTCAATTACACCCCTAATTGTGCAATATGTTATTGTTGGAGTTAATTTGGTCATCTGTCCATTGGAATACTTATTGTCCTCCACGTGCACTGTCATCTCTGTTTGTATTTCCCTATCAGAAATTCTTAATGAAGTCTTGAGGATGTGGGATTTTGCATGATTTTGTGATGCAACTGGTTTCCAATTTATTTTCAGCTGAATAAAACTGCTTTTCACAGAGATAGGAATTAGTTGATATGCTTTACATAAACAACATGGGGGTCTTTTTTTTTATATTTTTTCTATCTTGAGTGAAGTTGGATGTAGAGATAACAAAAGAATATAAGAAAGAGTAGTTTAACTCACAGTTGGGAAGATATTTTCAACAATGATGTGTGGAAGAAAATAAGTTTACATGCAAAGGCAATTACTTTTTATTCTTACTAGTGTATATGATTTGTGGAAACTGGTCTGATAAATGGATTTTCCATTTACCCGGTAAATGTTTAGAGTGATCATCCAAGAGCAGCATTTATTTGATGTTGTGTGCTAATGGAAGACCTTTTTTGTTCTGTTGTGCTAGTTCCCTTGTGCCTTGCCCAGTATATAAACCTAATCCATTAGCTGCTTTTCATTGTTTTCAAATCTCAAGGTCAAACATTTAATTGAAAGAACCACCACCATTATACATTAGTTGAGCCAGTTGCCAGTTAAGAAAACCATAACTGTATGCTGAATCCTTCTAGAAGAATGACAACATGTTGGTTATGACGGTCTCAATTTATTTCATTAACTTCCAATATCTGTATTTGCTAGTTTATTTTAAGTTGCATATAAATAAAAACTCTTCTGTCTCGGTTATCCTTTGCCTTGTTTCATATGCTGTGTCTGATGACATCTTGTTTCCTTCTCTATCCTTGTTGCATGTGCTGGGCCATAGATCTTAAAAAGAACCTTGCACTTTTACAAATTGAAACCAGGTTCTAACATGGTTTTTTTTTCCTCATTCTCTGGAAACTTTATATTTCTTGCAACAGATATATTATTTGAGCATATAATTGTGTTTTTTGAACAAATCCTGTATTTTTTTATTGATATTCAGTCTGGAATTGTTAAATTATTTTAGTTCTGGGTGATACATTTTGGATTTATTTTTGCTCCCATTAACAAGCTCCAAACCTACATCCGATGGTTCATGTTCATGTCAGTAAAGGAATTGATGACTTCTGTTTTGTTATGATTTGGCGTGGGCCTTCAATTATCATGTTTACAGGATTAGTTTGAAAAAATATTTGTGAAGGATATAAGCATTTAAGTTTCATCTTTGCTTCTAATTAAGACATGAGCTATACATATGTTTTCCTGATCAAGGGTTTAACTTAAGATACAAGTTGCTGGGTAGCCTTTCTGTTGCATGTAATATTTGCTTGACGTGCATATGAATGGTCGGTGTATATCAATCTTCTGGTTATAGTGTTATCTATATCCTTTTCATGTACACCTGATTCAAAATGTGTTGGTGTAGGAGAGGTAAAAGATGGATCATGATGAGACAGGATGTCAAGCTCCTCCTGAACGCCCAATTTTATGTATTAACAATTGTGGCTTCTTTGGAAGTGCAGCCACGATGAACATGTGTTCCAAGTGCCACAAGGATATGTTGTTGAAGCAAGAGCAAGCAAAGCACACTGCATCATCTTCAGGAAATATCATGAATGGATCTTTGAGCAGCAATGCGGAACAACTTCCTGTTGCCAACACTGTTGATATTCAAGTCAACATAGTGGAGCTAAAGAGTATCTCCGTCCAGCCATCCTGTGATTCATGCTTGGGGGAGAGTGTTGAGGCAAAGCCAAAGGAGGGCCCAAACCGATGCAACACTTGCAAGAAACGGGTAGGTTTGACTGGGTTCAAGTGTCGATGTGGCAACATTTTCTGTGCATCTCATCGCTATTCGGACAAACACGATTGCCAGTTTGATTATCGTAATGCTGCCCGTGAGGCTATAGCAAAAGCCAATCCCATTGTGAAGGCAGAGAAGCTTGATAAGATCTAGAAAGATGGGGTAAAGTTTCATGTACTGAAATTTGATGATCATTTCGACTTTGAGGCTTCTGAGTTGGCCAAGTATCTTATCAGGTTTCCTTTTGTGTTGTGTACGGGGAAAGGCAAAGACAACATCGGACATCTCCGCAATATGAAATCTATATCTTGTGATTGGCGAGAGTTTATATGTTGGCTCCAGTGTTTTTAAGTCTAAATCTGTGCTGGTTTGATGGACTTTGTCGTGGTTAGGTTTGTAATGTGTTATCCTGTTTCATACGTCAAAATGGCTTGTGCATTTTCTTGATGATATATGGAAGTCACCCATGAACACTCGTGCGCGGCATTGTAAATTTTACTCATGGCTTTCATTGCATTAATCTGGTGTCCGGTTTCTGATTTCTTTTTTTTTCTAGTCTGGTATTTTTGTTTATGTTTTCTATATTGAGGAATATTTTTGGTGGTTTTTTGATAGGTGAAAATATGTTTGATCAATATGTTCGAACAAATTCAGCATCTTCCGTCTACTTTCAAAAATGGTAAACGTGTATTTTCTTAAGAAAATGTCAAAGGTGAATGTGAAAACCATAATTGCACGAATCTCTCCTGATGTTCATTCTCTCCTTTGCCATAAAAGAAAGAGGAGCATTGATGCAACCAATTTGTCATGGCCATTTTCAAATAAAAAGACCGTGTCACGGTAGAGTATGATAACCCAAAACATATAAACAGGGAAAAATAAGAGCATAAGCATAATAGGCAATTAATACTGTTGCCTGCCATTAATATGGGAAAAACGAAAACAGATGAAGTTTGTACCACAGTTGACGCCTACAAATAATTTTTTGAAAAATTACTATTTATCCCTAAAGTTTTTATTCCTAAAATTTAATATATTGTACTGTATTTTATGTTATTCAAAATTTAAACTATTAACCTTTTTTTATTTTATCTTTATTAAACCATTAGTCAGAAAAAATATTTTCTTTTGCACAGAATACTAGTACAATAAATCTAACTTAAGGGAATAAATAATAATTTTATTTTTATCATTTCACTACAATATAATATTTTTCTAATAAAAAACCTAATAGAATAACATATTAGTATAATATGATAAAACAGAGATAACAAACAAATATTAGTACAATAGATCAGAGGATAAATAGTAATTTTTTATTATATTTTCTATCAAGTGCATAGGTACTATCCCATCCCTGGCAATACACAACGCTCAGCAACAAAATCAATTATATTCTTAAAGAAATGTCTTTATAACCGCATACCAGCAGGCTAAATGATGATGCTGATTTGGATATCACCAAACTGCCATATAACTACAAAATTTGAACATTCACAAAGGATTTTGAGGTAACAGATCTCCATTTGCATTCTTTTCTATATTTTCTGCTCTTTAGCACTCTGATGCACTAAAATCTACCAATAGGCAAAGTGAAAAATCAGAGAAAGAAAGAATTACAAGGAAATTCCCCTAGATTCAGCTTCAAGATACTTGCAGATCCTCTCCATGACCTCTCTACCCTTTGCACTATTCTGTAAGAATTTTTCAACACATCTTTGTTCTATCTTTTCTGCCATTGATGCCAGTGCAGATAATGGCTTGATCCGTATACTTGTCTCCTGCCGACAAAGTGTCCAAGCACTTGGATTATCAGGGTGAGGATCATAGCAAATTTTCTCTTCCACTTCTATGAACTTCTGGAGACTGATGTTGCGGCTGCTAAGCTGCATTGACTGAGTTTTGGCATCAACAACTGTTGATTCAACACAGTGGCAAATGTCCTGACCAATTATTTTGCGAATGAACCATGGTCCTGGAGCATGCACAGTAACAGCACGAGTGGTGTAAAGCTTCCCAGATTCACAATCAAGTTTACGGTTCAAAGTGTCAACTTCAAGTATATGGGACAGAATACGCTTGTTCTCAGGGTCTGTAAACTTGCGCCAAGATGCAGAAGTTACCCTCTCCCATGGGTGCTTGTAAACATGCTCTTGCATATATGCTCTTACCATACTGTTTGACTTGGTGTTCTTCATTTAGACAAAGAAACTGGTAAGTACTCATTCACAACGAGAAGAAAGATGATCAATTCACTTAAAAAAAGGGGTTCTTCATATAAACAAAATTAAATGCTACACAGAAAGATTACCAAACAATTCAACCTAGAAATAAACACACCTAGTTTCTGAATTCAAGTCTCTCTCACCTAAAAGTGTAATTCTTTGTCACTTGCAAGTTAAGGACTAAATTGTTAATTGAATGTTATAGACTTGTAATGAATTGAATGATGTCAAATAATATTTGAATCAATAACAAGCATAGGTATTGCCCTGATAAGCATCAAATCAAACATTACCTAGCATAATCATCCAAAACCTCATCGTCACCCACACCTTTCTAATCGTAATAAATAATATTCAAAGAGTTACATATAAGTTGTGTACCAGGAGCTATACAAGCCTGCCCCTTATATAGCTCAATAGAATCAATTCTCGATCCAGTAACAATATTAAATCCAACAGAAAGATGCTGTAATTTCATGAGCAACAATCGATGCAACTAGACTGAATGCAACAACACTACTGGTACAAATATTCCGCAGATAATTAATTGGAAGGGAAAGGCAATGAAAACCCATGTTGATATTCAATAATCCCATCATTCAATTAAGTTAAAAAATCAATCAACAACAATCATTCCCTAAATATTACCACAAGCACACCACGCACAAATAAGCACACATAAGCATATACAAATAAAAAGCCTGTATTTATGGTTTTGATCTATGAACAGAAATTATCATAGCAAATTCAAGAACAGGAGATTTAAGAAAAAAGAGACAAATGAGAGAAGATTTCAAAGAAGCGAATGACAGATAAAAGGACGCACCTTCGAGAGAGAAACAATGGAGAATAGCCGCTGAAACCCTAAAAGAGATCTGTAGCGGAGACGGCGAAGAAAGACATGAAAATTTTGATGGTAGTAAGGGCTGTCGGTGTGTCTGTGGAGTACGTGCTCCACAAGTCTCTTGCGAAATGATTGGTATTATCTTTTCATGTTAAGACGATATTGCCCTTCAGGAAAATTAAATATCAAGGAAATAATTGTACAATAAATAATTTATGTATTTTATTTAGTGGTGAAAAACTGGCAAAAGTAAAATGACATTTTAGACCAATAATAGTCTAACACAGAGAAAAAGAGAGTGAATTCAAAAAAAAAATTGATGGGGACACTCGTATTCTTCTTCTATGATGAATTTTTGTTACTGATATTTTTTGCAATTCTATTTTTAGTTGGTTGAAGATATAATTTCATTTATTTTTTTTTTTGCAATGATTAATTTATCAAAATTTTAACTTTTGGATAAAATTAAAATGGAATTTTTTAATTTACTTGTATTTTGCTTCATTAATTGAAAGATTACATATAACTAAAAATTATGTGAGGAAAAAGATTGTGAAAAAATGAAAAAAAAAAGAGGATGAAATGATCATAAATTAAAATTGCATACGAATTTAGCTTGAAAATTAATTTAAAATAAGTTGATCTTCACAAAAAAAAAATCGAGAGTCAAATTGATAATTCATATAATTTTAGTTTAAGAAAAATTAGAAAAGAAATCCATACCCATTTAGAAGGAGGCTAGGAGCAGGGTTAACGGCTAAGCAACAGGAAGAATGTTATTTTCTGGGAACCCTCTGCGGAATTTTGTGGGGCTTAACATTCTCTTTGCCAATTAATAATAATTTCATGGAACAAACAAGGGATCTTTTCAATAATAATTTCAAGGAATTAACGAGCAAATGATAATAATAATTCAATAAAGGAAAAAAAAGAAGGAACAAGGATTCTTTTCATAACTTTATTTATTAAAAAAAAAAAAGGAATCATATCATTTAAATTAAATAAAATATATTAGCATACAAAATTTGGGTCTTATCTGCACCCACAAACTGACATTGCAAATATAGACCCTGTAAATGGCAAATATATTAGAGTCAGTCAGTCCCTCTCGAGTTAAAAACCCTAGCTTAATTATCTCCCAAGAACAATGGTTAATTAAGCAAATGATGACCAAATGAAGAAAAAAAAGCCCTTCTCCAACTTATCAAAGAACCCAGGGGTTTTGCGTTAATAATAGATTCCTGTTGCTAAATCCAACATTAAGAAATAAAGTCATAGTAAATTAAATTCATCCTCAATATGATTTCCTCCTTAATGAATTTCAATATTTATCTAAATAGAGTCTATCACCAATTAATTCAATAATATTTTGCTATGTATATAAAATAATTAATATTTTGCATACATAGCAAAATATAATTAGATTAGTATATGAAGACTCGATATAGATAAAAACAAAAATTCTTAAAAGAAATTTTATTTTTTTGTTTTTGGTTTCCAGACTTTCAGTCATTCCACATTGTAAAAACCCCAGGGTTTGATCCCTGAACTGATTCCCCTGACCAGCTTCCATAGCCAGCTGAACGCATATCATAATCCACCTTAACAAGGGCAGTTTCATCACCTGAACCCACTGGGTTTGACCCGGTAGAATTCGAAGCTATCCCCAGCCCATTTCCCAAATATCCACCACTATAACTCCCACTAGAACTTCCATTATTCTCCATGATGGATGATGAACCCATGTTGAATAGTCCATGAAGCAAAGCTGGATTGCTTTGTATGTAACTATTGTAAAACTGAGGATTATGGCTCGAATGTTGCAAGAAATTGATAGACCCAGATTGTTGGTGTAACTGAAGCTGCGTTTGAATGTAATTCTGGTGAAAAGATGGATCTTGAGTGTACTGAGAAATGTCTTGATCATTGAGGGTTAGCAGAGGTTGAGGTTGCTGATCATAAGGAATTAAAGAGTAAGCTTGAAGCCGGCTAGAGCTTGAGCTTCCATACTGAAAACTTGAACCAAGAGCAATCATTTCATCTCTTTTTCTTGAGGATTCAATGGCTTGTGCCTCCTTGAGCCGCTTGGCTGCTCCTCCTATTGGTAAAGTATTGCTTTCAAGAATGCTTTTCACATCATATCGATTCATGTCGAAGTTGGTCACTGCATTCAGCCCTCTGAACTTTATTGCTGCTATATCATAAGCTTCCGCAGCTTCCTCCTCAGTACCTATTATATGATTAGTTCACTAATTTAAAATTAATTTTTTATTAATTAGCTAGGTAATGCTGCTCCCTAATGGTGTTTTATTTATATATATAGAAGAGAAACCAATAACTCACTAAAAGTTCCCAGGTAAAGATCCTTGTTTCCTGCAACTCTACCAATCCTTGCTTGCCATCTTCCATGTTGGTGATGCCTGAGAGACAGCAAGCGAGAGAATTAGATAGATCTACATATTCATAGAAATTTTCTTGCGGTTCTATGAAATTTATTCATTGACCAATCCAAAAATAAAACTGCCGTGTATGCAAAATAATAATAGTTTATCATGGGATTGGTTACTATTTGTAGTGTTACCTTGTAACTCCTCGATACATGGATGCGCCCCTAGAGAAGCCGCTACTTTTTCTGTAGTTTATCATCAAGAAAATAATCTAAGACTCAAAGATTACTGGACTTGGAATAAAAAGACATTTACTGAAACAGGTTTAAGCTTATATACAATACTTAACTAGATTGACCCAACCCAAATGAACCAAAACAATGGTAGACAAGGGTAGCTTACCATGCATGTAAATACATGCATGTTATCCTATCATAGCTTGATATATATATATATATATATATCATGGAGCGGGTGTAGGCAATATATATATATACTGCTTAAACTTAAAAATTAATATGGAATATTGATAATCTATGTACCTTCTAATGGAGGCCACAAACTCCTGTCTTGTCATATGCTTCATCTCCTCTAGTTCCTTCTCGTAGTTGCTGATCTAAAAGAGGGGGGGAGGGAAAGTTGAAGACATGAAGCTGGCATTAGAATTGGCAATGGGCAAAAACCTGGGCTTCTCCTTATTGCCATTTAGCACAAGAAAAAAAGGTCAACTCACTGGAAAATTGGTAGTGGTAGATGTTCCCCAATACTTAAGTGCAGCCAGGTCATAAGCTCTTGCAGCTTTTTCTTCTTTGTCATAACCTCCTGCTCACACCAAAATGTAATATTTAATTTTAACTATGAAAGGATTATCAACCCAAAAAATAATGGAGAGGAAAAAAAAAAGGCATTCACTCACCTAAATAGACTGATATATACGGGACATTCAAAATAGCCATGAAAATAGAGAGAAAGATGGAGTTAGTATAACAAGAAGTTACAATGAATATGAAACTATCAACCCTTAGACCGAGTTCATCATATACGCAAAGTAATAAACAAGAAAAATATATATGGTTTAATTACCTTGCCGTCCTTTTCTAGATTGACCTTCTCTTCTACAGCTATTATCCCACAGATGAGCTTCATATCGTCCTGTCCATCGATGCCTATAAGTGCAAAACAACCCACTTCAAATCCTAAGTACATACACGATGTATATCTTAATTATTATAAGAAAATATAGAAATGAAAAATTAAAACATGAAATATATATGTACATATATGGCAATGAATGAAGTCCACCTCGTTACACCACGATAAATGGAAGTCCTTTGCCCAAATGTATCCAAAGTCCTTCTGGGGGCGGCGGCTTCAACAGTATTAGTACTATTATCGCCACTGGTTTCACATGTGGAACCTTTACCGCTAGCACTACCCATAGACAACGTCAATGACTGCAGATTATTAGGATTTTCACTGTACTCATAGTTGCTAGAGGCTGCTGCTACTACGGCAGTGTCTTGCATCGGCAACAGATTATTGCTTGGAAACAAGTAGTCCGTATCATTGCCCTGAATTTCGTTGAAGGCTACAAATTCTGATTGATTCTCTGATTTGCTCACACCAAGAAAGTCTGCAACTTTTGGAACTTCATTGCTGCCTTGGGCATTAACAAGACTCCACTCTGTAAAAAAAACAAAAACAAAAAAGAAATATAAGTAATAAGAAGAGAGAGGAAGAGAGAATTAATGAAGAGAGTAATATCCATGTACCTTGGGTTTGAAATGGGTTGTTCATATTTTCATTGACTAACCCTAAAGAAAACTGTTGAGAGTGAGAAGCATGTAAATGGGTTGGTAAAGAAGAATGAGTAGGAGAAAGAGGAAAAGAAAGCCAGTTGTTTGAGTTCATTGAGCCCTTAGTATGTATTTTTGTCTTTCAACAGATTAAAAATCTCCTGTATGTAAGGAAAAAAGAAACGCCCATGTAAGGAAAAAGAAAACGCACATATTCAAATTAAATTTCTTGTGCGATAGAGGAAAGGGAAAAAAGCGCAAATTAAAAGAGATTTCAATAATTTACAGCTTCAGGCTCGCACCAGAGCGGCAAAAAGTCTGCACCTTTGGAGCAATAAGCACACTCTCTTTCTTTCGCTCTAAAGTTATGATCTAAATGGAGACTGTGATAGAGAACATGAGACAAGAGAGAAGAAAGGAAGAGAGTTTGGTGAAAAGACAGAATTTAGAGAAAAATAAGTATGAAGTAAAAAACGAAAGGCTCTTTACTTTGTTTCTCACTTACACAAACAAAGAAAGACACATGAATCAACCATATTGTTCCTTTCTCACCCCTTTTGCAATGGTCATTTTAAGCGGTCTGACCATCAGCACCATTTTCCAATGCTTAGAAACCAAGTTATATTATATCATCATACTATAATAATAATTTATGAAGTATGTATTTCCGACACTAACATCTATCCGAAACGTTTTGGATGGGTTTTTTAATTTTCTAAAATCAGAAACAGTAAAAATATATTTTCAACTTATAAAAAATCTAAAATTTTTATTTCACGCCACTCAATATATTTAATTATAAGTTATTTTTATTTAATTTTATATTAAAATAATAATTTATAATTATATTTTATAATTTTAATTATTTATAAATTCAACTCTATATTTTTAATATTTATATATTTATCTGCATATCTGTATTTTATATTTTTATAAATATCATTTGTCAGTATCTGTATATTTATCCATATTTGTATTCATGTTCATATTGCATGACAATAATAATAATAACATTATATATATATATATATATATATAATGGAAATAAGGACACGAATGTCATATTAAACTATTTATATAACATTTCGTATATAATTAAATTGAACACACCGTTCGGACTTCAGTCTCTGTATTGAGACAAACCCACAATTCCAACTGGAAAAATCCAACTAATACCACTCTTGGCTTCTCTCCCTATATATGCAAAACCCGTATCTTTCTCTTTCTCTATCTATCCCCACTTGGGTTATTGGAACTCTCGTCCTCGTTCTCTTCAATATATGACTCCCCAAAGCCCAGCATTCCCACACTCTGCAAATCATCTCTTACTCTATATATCACCACTATACGTAAAGTTACCCACCCACGTCTTTCTCCCCCATCTTCAACAAATTAATTAACTAAGATTATACATACATTATCTTTTTTATATAAAAAAAAAATTATATACATATATGTTAACAAAACCCATAAACCACAGAAGATCTTCAATATAATCTCAAGTGGGTTAACTCTATAATTTCTCACCAAAAACCAAATTTGTGGATCCCCCAGTCCCTGCATGTGTTAAAGATGCATGTGTACGGACGTGCATTTTTTAATGTCAAAACCCGACATATTTAATATTAAAAGTACAAGAAGCGGATTCAGCATTGCCATTGCCCTCCCTCCATTATCAAATTAGGACCAAACATATGTTCACTAAAATACTTGGTTCAAATTAAATTTAGAATTTCTTTCTTATATTTTTTTTTTATTAATTTTTTATAGGATTTCGTTTGGTTCCCCAAGTAGAAATCTGTTGACCACCTAATTGATCTTCGTGCCCAGTCAAAAGTTAGAAACTTAACATTAAAATATATTCTTATTCATGTCCTACTCCTACACAGTATACACAAACCTTTTCCTAATTGTAAATTTTCCCTTAATTTAAAGTTATCTTGCTAGCAATCCATTTCTTTAAAAAAAAAAAAAAGAAGAAGAAGCCAGCCATCCCTTTGCGCATACTCCATCTTGTAATTGCAATCAATAAAATAATCACAGCTCACAGAATACACATCATTATTGATAATTAGATGCTGGTTTGTTAAGACATCCACAATGTAGTTAATATTATTATTATATACTCATTAATCAACACATTCTCTACTAATTTTTTACTACATATAATTTTCCATTAAATGCAATTGCAAGTTTAGATTGATTCAAAAATGTTAGGTAAGTTGGGAGTATCTATCTATCGATAAAATGTTTATAAAAATACTTTTTACATGTTTGAATAGATTAAATGAGAAAGCGATAAGGACTAAAATCTGACATTAATTTTATTTTTGAAGGTGTCATAGTTGAATTTATTCCATTTATTCTCGCAGCCATTTCCATCATTTAGAAACTGACTATTCAGAGTTTAAGGGTTCAGAGATCACCTTCTAAAAGTAGAGTAATGCTACAAGAATCTAAACACAGAATAATAAATAGAAACAAAATTTTCTTTTTCAGAATCAGAACAAAAATTAATCACCTGCCATGCCATGCCATTGTTGAAACGATGATACCGTTCCCCCAAAATTCTTCAACATAAATATATATATATATGAGTATAAGACCAAGATGACTCAACTGCACTACAATAAGGGGGCAGGACCCACGTCTCTCGCTTCTCTTCTCTTCTCTTTTCAATCTCTTTTCGGCTCTAAGAATCTGCAACAACATTCAGAAATATCTTAATTGACTCATCATAAAAGAAATAAACAAATTAAACAAAAAGGAAAATCCTTTTCTCCAAACAGAAATAAAAGGAAGAAGAAAGGAAATAAATATTAATTATAAACTATGCAACAAATTAAGAAAAGAGAAAAAAAAAAAAAAGATTCAACAAAAGAAACATTTACTTATGTAAACAAAACAAGAATCTCTCTCTTCTTGAAAAGTGAGAAGAGATAAGAGAGAGAAGGGTTTTGGTGGGAAGTAGCTGATATTAGCCACCGGCCATTGAAGCATTAAAAATCAAACTGAGGTCACGTCGTTTCAGATATTGCGGCCAAATGCAGAGGAATGTGACTGACACGTGTCGGTTAGCTTTTTGGCTCTTCAGAGGTTTGAAAGTTCCAACCAGGCTGACCAATTATCCCGTTTGCATGCTTGCACAAAAAAAAAAAAAAAAAGATAATGGAAGCAATTTTGACCATAATATGACCATGATCCCGGTGTCCCATTTTCTTATTTCCAAAATTTGCTAAATACCTCAATTTAATATATAAATTTTAATTCAATCTGTAATTCATTACTAGATAATTTTGTTCTTTGAGCGACATTTGAAAATTTTGAATTTCATTATTAGCATTAATTCATTTTATATCTATTTAACAAACAATTAATTTTTAATTAAAAATTTCTTTGCTAATAATGGATGAAACTAAGAATATATATATATATATATATATTGTGGTATAAAAAACTCGATTGTTAATTTATAAATATAAAATTTATTGCGAAAATATATTTTTTTAATTCATTATGGACTACTATCAGGTATATATAATATATTGACCTATGCATGGAACAGTTAGCGCTACTCTGCTTATTGTTATTATCTTGCCCTTGATGACCGACCATTTATTTAACCTCCAATTCATGAAGTTTTTGGTATTGATATTAATTTTATTTCTTGTATATATGGCCATGAATATGATCAACATTTATGAATTTTATCAAATTGTCTTGGTTAGAGAACTTTCCCAATTAATTATCAGAGATCAGAGAATTGTTTTACATTCTTGAAGTTTACTACATTACCATCTCATTTTTTATATTATAATTATAAATCATAGTATTTTTTTGTTTGAATCTGACATGATGTTTCGCAAGTTATGTGCAAATAGTCGTAGGCTGAAAGTCTTAAGTGGGTTTCAATATTTGTTTAAAATGCTAATTAATGTGCATATAATTCCTAATATTGGATGTGGATGTGAGAAAATCTATGCTTGAAATAGTGTGCAATAAACCATATATATTTATTTATATTCAATCTATTGTATATCATTTCAATCATATTTTACATACATGATAAAATTACAATTGAATTGCTTTGTAAAGACATGATTTAAATTTTTTTAAAAAATCAATTTAAAAGAGTAATGTTAAATGAGATCATTTTTTATTTGAATTAAATTGAATAATATAGTTTTTTTTTTAATTTGAACAAGGAATGCTAAATTTGAGACTTTAAAGTTTTTTTTTATTAACAGATGAGTACTATTAGGATAAAGTTTATTCAGAAATAGTATAATAATAATAATAATTTTAGTTAAATGTATAACTAACTAAATTTGATCAAGGAAATATTATAAAGTTGAAGTAAATTAAAGAGAGGAATGAGGGTAATTTGGGGCAAATAAGGTCACGAGAATCCAGAGGAAATATTGAAAATTTCCAAGAGGTGGGAGGAAACGCCGGGAAAGTGCTCGTGTCGCCTCGAAATAAAGCACTCAGGAAGGCAAATGTATTTAGAGGAACCCTTGTTTTCTTCACACTCACAATTAAACCTTATTAGGTTAGGGTTAGGGTTTAGTTAGGGTTGTTTTGTAACATCATAGATGACAGCTTAACCACATTAAAATTCATTAAATAAGCATTTAATTGGATTCTTGGTGAATGGGTGGTAAACATGTTGGAATGAAATGAGGGAATTAATTAGTTCGTAAATCAAGCCAATCTTTCAATTTTGATTTGCTGTTTCATATATCCCTCTTATCCTTGCATATATGTTTGATCTATATCATTATGATTTTTACGCCCCTACATGTACTTATTAATTTATTGTGAAGTTTACATTGTTAATTTCTATTCTCAATCATATAGTAAATTTTGCATTGATGTGTGTATAATAGAGGTGGGAGCTGCCAATCTCTATGAATTCATGGGTATTCTTTCCAGTTTAAGTTGTTTCCCCCCATTAATAAAGTAAAATTATCCTTATTGTGTGGAATCTATTTTATTTGATCCATCAATACATTCATAATTGACAATTAACGTTAACTTTTACCTTTATTACATATTTCTCTAGCATGTTCATACACCCCTTATGTATCGATAAATAGAAAATAGTTGGAAATCATCTTTGTCCAATTGATTAAAGACTCTATTAGTCTTCCAAACCATCTAAATTTAAATATCACCCTCTCTTTCTGAAGATATACTTATTAAAAAAATCAAAAGAAATAAATTGCGATGACAATGTTTAAAAGTGCAAGACATAAATTTTTGTTTAAATTAAATAGTAAAATATAATTAGATTGGTTTATAAAAATTTGATAGAAAGAAAAAAAAAATTCCTTTTAATAGAGAATCTTACTATATCCAGCTGATCATATACGAAGAATTGCATATCATACCATCAATTGAATTTATCTATGAAACCAACAATACTTACGAGCTAAGAACCATAATGGTTTCTTCTGCCCGATGAGCATCAAGGCCGGCTAATTGCTCCAATGAAATACTAGGTACCACAAGTAGAGTAATGCTATGTGTTCTATTTTTCTTTTTTGTACCAATTTGTTTCAACTGAATTAAAATACTAGTACTTTTAATGCAGATTAATAAATACAAATAAATGAATTGATAAAATACAAGTATTTTAATACATATTGGATAAAAGTTAGAACACAAATAGTTGGGATATTTACTATTTTCCCCACAAGTAATAGCTAATAGCAATATCCCAAGCGAAACACTATGAGCAGTTGGCCTTCTTTCAATTATCCAGAGATTTTCTTATCATTTTGTTCTTGAATTTCTCCAAATCACTCTCCCCTAATACTGTGTCAATGTCAGCATAACTTATGCTGCATAAAAGTTATAACTCTTTCAATGGCCAAGGCAGGTGTAGCATCAACTACACGCAATAACTAAATTATAAACAATCTAGACATTCTTATATTGATCCCAAACATGGTTAAACAATTATACAAACTGTAATCCAACTGAAATTTGTGCTATTCGTTTAGAGAATGCCATTTTTTTTCTCTCTCTCTCTCTATTTCCGAACTAATTTGTTAAACATTTGCAAACTAGAACATACAAACGTACATTATATGAGTGCAAGAAGTTATAACTATCTTATTGATCCTTGCCTCCATATATGCTATCTCTCCTTAATTCTAAGTTATGGAATGATGAACCAATAATAATCAATAAATAAAATAAATTAATAAAATTTTATTATTAGCTTGCGAATCAAATTTTTATAATAAATTTCCGAATTTATTTGTGGTGTTGAACCAATAATATACATGGGGGGAATTAATAGACTCAGGAACTTGACTGAACAATCAACATGGATGTGCCGTTGCATTTCAATGTTCCTATTAATTACTTTCTTGAATTTCGGTTCTCGATCACTCAAACTAACTGTCGATCAGCATGCGAGCAAATGAATTTTTTAACCTAACCACATTTAATAATTATTTTATATAAATAATTTTTTGTCCATGAAATAATAGGTGGATTTCCTTATGTATTGCCATTTGGATTTGGTTACAAATCACCATTACTCATCGCGCAATATGTGATGTACAATTCGCCTTCATTTTATATTTTATACATATCTGTGTTATAATAATAATAATAATTTAAATTCAGCTTTTGTTTCACCTCAAATAAGAAAAAAAAAATGATAAAGTGAATAAAAAATTGGATAGGTAAATTAACAGATAACTTGTACTATACATTAAGAATTACGATCAGTGGTCTAACCTCGAAGATGTGAGGAACGCAGAGTGGGGGCGGGGGGCGGGGGGAGATAAAATCTTACTTTTAATCAAGAATAAATTACAACAAATTTTCTGAATTTTTAATAAATTACAACCAAAAAATAAAATTTTAAAAACTAACAGTTTACCCTATTTCGTTTGATATAATATATATTCATTTGAAATTATATAAATTTTAAATATTATAGTGTAAGATATCACATAAATTTTCTATATTTGAGATGTTTTAGTATAAATTTTTTAGTGTTTTATGTAATTTATATTAATATTTTATAAGAATTTAGGGTTTCTGATTATTATCAATGAATGTAACTGTAAAGTAATAAATATATACATTCAAATCACAGTCTTCCTAATTATTATTTCAAATAATATTTTTATTAAATGATAGAGGGTAACTGATTGTAATTTGTTAGACTTCAGAATTTTCTATAATTTGTTGAGAATTTTTATAATGCATGTGTGTGACATTATATAGTTTAAAAAATATTTATTTATTTATTACAGGATGAAGGATCCATCATGAATCGGATGGATTGGAAAAAAAATAAATCTTTTCACATATAATTTGACTTTCAACATCGATTGATTCAATTGGATTTTTGCCATATTAACCTCAACGTTCGAGTCTTGATTTGAAAGATTTTGTTTTACGCTATTAAGATGTTATAAAACAAGAGAACTTAATCATTTACACACCCAGCTAAGTAATGCTACATTCGAATTTTTCTTTCCTTTTTTCTCTCTTCCAATTTCATTAAGAGAATTAAAAAATAATAATATTAATAATAATTCGACTGCTAAAAAGGCATGCAATTTTGTTATCCATATCAAATCCATGTATATATTTATCAGTTGAATTACTTATGATCTAATCCATCAACTGTTGCTGCAACTATATATTATTTTTTTACTTCTTCCACCTTTTGTATTTGTTTTTTTTTTAAAAAAAAAATTTCCCCTTTTGAGATCTGTTGGGCTGGTTTATTTCATATCACAAATATTTATAGGCAAAATTATTTGCAAAACTAAAAGATAGATTGTTGAATTTTGAAGGTCGATTGAAAATTGAGATCGTAGATTAACAAATGGTGAGACCAATCATCAATTTATTTATTTTATGACGATACATATAAATATTATAATGGGCTTCATCCTTAATAGTTGGCATGGCTTGAGTTTATAGATTTGATTTTGGGCCTGGAATTTGTTGCATTTAGATCCATTTATTTTTCCAAGTAATGGATGGGCTTACTATTTAAATCTTATGACAGATGAACATCATAGCATGCATTTGGCGATTAAAGCCCAACTCAAGTGGGATTCCATCATCATCATTGCCCTATATTATTAAGAAACTCATTAACAGTCCCTCTCTTTTCAATTCAACTTTTTTAGTTGAAAAAAAATTATTTGAATATTCCAAAATAATTGCTTAGTGAGTATTTTCCAAAACTAATATCATCATAACAAAATCTATACAGATCATATAAATGTAAAGTCATTATTCTCATAACAATTGATTTTAATGGTTTTGTAATGATGATATACTTGAATTCGTTCATGTCATCAATATCTACAATAATCATTTTAAATAATTAAATACACCAGAAATAGAAATAAAAGAAAAGGGAAAACAAAAGGGAAAAAAAAGAACAAAAAAAAAAGGAAAGAAACAAAAGCAAAACTCTCAATATGAATTTGAGGTTGTGGCATCACCCAGGTACAAAGTTTTGCTGTCTTCCATTATGAATTTTCAGAAGCAATTTAGCTACTGGATACTCAGCCATCGCCCATCAGATGGATTGCAGACTGTTTAATTATGAAAAGGAACCCAAATTTATAAAATAAAAATAAAAATAAAAACGGTAATATGATCAATCAACCGCATCCACATGGACCCGCTATTCAGAACCATGATCAAGTGGTTGTAAAAAAATGCAATATTAAAATTAAAACAATCCAAAGGAAAATCATTGATTATAATTAGTGATACTCAAATACAACAGAAACAAAAACATTATTTAAAAAAAAAACTCTTTTAGTGGGTCCTTGAAGCTATATATATATATATATATATATATATATATATAATAAAGATAATTACTATAAAATTTAATATTAAATAGTCGTATTGTAAAACTAATTATTGGAAAAATAATACCCATAAAGACAGAACAATTATTGTATAATAACTTGTTTGGATTATTTGGAAACTCCTTCAATAATGGTTAAAGTGGACATCAAGCATATATATATATATATATATATATATGATAAATCAATTTTCAGCACAATAAAAAGTAATGTAAATGCTTGATGGCCACTTTAAGCATTATTGAAGGAGTTTCCAAATAATCCAAACAAGTTATTATACAGTAATTATTCTGTCCTTATATATATATATATATATACTTAATTCCTTTTGGATTCCACCATTTGTCTTGATGGCATAGTACCTAATCACTTCATAACAAAATGATTATTACGGTAATATACTTTGGCAATTAATAACATTTTTAATTATTAGATAAAAAATGCTTTTCTTTTGTACTTTGAACTATATGTTAATTGATTGGTTATGATCTCTAGATTAATGAAGCTTAATAATTGCACTCACTATCAAGTTAATTGAAATAAATCCCTTGTATATATATGTGTCTTTCAAACAAAATGATAATTATAAGTACATAATTAGTGAAAATTTCTTACCTAAATTTAACTTCATATATCTATTTAATGGCCTCAATATATAACTGTGTGTCTGTTATATACAAAAATCGACTACTACTAAATAAATAAATATTAAATTAATTATAAATATAATTTTGACATAATAATAATTAATAAGTTATTGACTTGTTTAAGAATGAAAATAGGAATTAAAAATTCGAGGGTAGGTAATAATTTTTTTTTGGTATTTTTTTTACATAAAGCTTCCACATTAGTGCAGTTAATTTAGGATAATATTAGTAAGAGGTTGATGATTTTCATGGGGTAATTTTAAATTTCAATCTCTAAATATAAATACAATTTATTAGTTTATACTTAATTAAACCTTAAATTGACTTGGAAGTTGGCAGAAGAATTAACCATATAGTGATACGGTTAGAACTATATATCTATAGTTTATATCCAAATAACCTTCAGAAGCACTCTATAATCTTGATCAACAACCTTAGAAATCAGCCTTTGAATTAATCAAGTGCCTGTACTTTATTTGCTTGTGCTTGACATTTTGTTAACCAGTACTTAGTGCAAGATAAAACTGATCAATTAAACTCATCTTAGTCTTAAATCATAGTACATGTTATTTTCTTTTAAAAAAATTATATATACATATATTTTTGTTTCGTTTAAATTATCCAAAACCATTTTAAAATCATAAACCAGCATTTTTAATTTTTTTCCTTACTTGATGGGAAATCATGGCCGACAAGGCCATCATCAAAGTATATGAACCTTTTTCTTTAAAGTACATATGTTCCTAACTTTGACATGGGTGGAGGAATATAATTAGTAGTTTTTTTTTTTACTTTTTATTTATTTGTTTATTTTTATTTTTCCTTCAACTTTGAGCTTAGGTGGAAGCTTACACTTTCTCCCACCAAATGATGGCAGACAGGAACACATTTTATGAAACTTCAAATATATATATATATATAGTTTTTTAAAAAATTTTCTTGGTGGGGTTATAATGTTTTCTAGCGAAGGCCCAACACACATAACATAAAAGAAAACAGTGTTAAAGATTTTGTGTAACCTAAAGTTGGAAACGATGGGGTTCTGTAGGTGTGTGGATCCTTTTCCAAAGAATTACTTGTATTGTGGTAAGAGATGCCAAATTCTAAAACCCATCATGCTCCTCTCTCTCTCTCTCGCTCTCCAATTCTTACCTACCTAGCTACTTAATATCAATTGATTAACCTTAATAAAGCTCTGTTTCAATGATGTTAATTGACATGACTATAGCTCTGTTGTCCATTACATGGCCTACAGCACCACATGACGATTGGGTGCTTTTTAATTAATTTAACAACCCATAAAATTATAATATTATTCTCTTTAATCTGTCTCATAATTTAACATCTAAAGGAATTAATATACAATAAATTATAAGAGATCCTGTTTATTACCTCTAAAAACCATCAGACATTTATTAACTTAATTTGATGGTGATCTGAATAACTAATAATTGCCCCATTTAATGATGATTCGAAATAATAAAAAAATACCATATGAACTGCTTTATTTTAACGTGATATTCTGACTTCTATCATAAAGTTTTTATATCAATCAAAATCTAAATAAATATTGCTAACTTCCATTAAATTATAGTTCAGAAATTGAAACTATTTAAAGCATATCCACCAACCTAAGATTGGTATATGTACAACTGCTAAGTACATGAAGTAATTATTTCGTCAAAATTGTTGATCAAGTAAACGCTGATTTAATTGATTACTAGAGAAGTCCTGTTAGGCCAAGAAAACAAGATAACAGAAATATGATATGAGGAAGCCATTTCAACCATTTAAAAAAAAAATCTTTTTTTTTTGGGTCCATAAACATATTTATATCCCTTTTTTTTTTTTTTGGTCCAAACCTACTTTCAATTTATTATAACTCATTAAAGTATCTTTTAATGGAATGTAAATTTCTTATATGCAGATGGGTTAAGTTGGTATCAGGTCATTAATGATGATAAATTTCCATGTAAAAGAATAATTTTTTATTTTATAATTATGTAATTAATTACATATATTAATTTTATGTTATATGATGATTTAGTATTAATTTAATTTATAAGGATTTGATGATTAGGTTTAAATAAGTCCCTTTACTCTAAAATAATCAAAACTGATATCATGGAAAATTAAGAATACACGTGAACAAAGCACGCCAATGATATGATATATTTCCTCTCAGGTTCTATTTGGGATCCTCGTCATATCGAAAATAATTAATGGATGGATGAAAAAATAAGGCATAGGGCAAAAAATCCTAGTACTAGCCATGCTTTGAAATAAAGCTAAAATACAAAATCCCCAATCTCCTTCCTTCTTCTACTTTTTTTCTTCTTTACCTTTCTTTCTCAAACTTCAAGTGCAAGCATTTTTTTCCTTTTTTTTTTTTTAATTTTCAGGGGTCACTGATTAAAAGTTATGATTTCAAAATAAAAAAAATGAAAATAAAAAAAAACTCTTCTTTAATTAACCAATGCATATTAAAAATTCTCTATTAAATATTGTTTCATGAAGAAATAAGGACAGTTTTTCCTATATATATATATATATTAATGGGAAAAAAATCTGATGGAATGGCTGCTATAATTCAAGCCATATAATTATGATGGGTGTCATATGACATATCACAAAAATGAGACAGTGTTGATCTATAAATATTTATATATAGAGAGAGAGTTTGAAAATAGAGATAAAAATAGGATACACACATCGAAATCACGCTCCTGAAATGTAACAATCAACATTAAAAGCAATATGTGATGGTGCAATCTGATGAGTTTCTCATGTCCTTCTCTGATTTAATTTCTGTCTCACCATACAACTCATTGGCGGAACCTATTCAACACCATAATGACAATATATGTATATATATTTTGCATAGTGAAATCATCTAATTTCCCCCCTTTAACTTTGTTTTTCCCTCTAAATAAAAATTTTCCTTTATATAGATCATATATACCAACCGACAAATTAAAATCTGATGAAGTATGAATTTTTTTTGAATTTTTTTATAATTTCATTTTTCCTGATCGATAAAAATCAATTAATATATATATATATATATATATATATATATATATATGGTTTACGAGAATTGAAATAATTACAAGGAAAATGAAGCAAACTAATCCATTAAAAAGGACAAAAAATTTGTTGATGAAGCTTGTAATTTTGCATATCAGCGTTTTGCTATTTGTCCTTTTTAGGATTTTGTTAATTAAAAGAAAAGTATAATTTAAACTTTATTTATATTTAAATTGATATCGTACGTATCCTCCTCCTAAAATTAGAAAGCATCTAAACCTGAATCAACCAAGAAAAAAGATTTGGGTGACCAAATAAGGGAATCAAAGCCGTGTCTAAAATTAATATTATAGCTTTAAGTAGGTAATGTTATTAAGGGTTTGATCTAACAGAATTATATCTAACATGAACGTAAATCGCCACATAGTTGATTTAATTAATTAATTAGATCTGTGATGTGTTAGTTAATGATATCTAAGAGAGTGTTTGTGATTGCTGTGTGATGTCAAAAAAAAATTATTTTTTTAATTTAATTAATTGATTTAAAAAAAATTATATATAACTTTCTTCAAATAATTTCGAAAAAATATTTATTTATCTGTTTTTTTTCAAATTTATTTTCAAAACCCAATGGTATTAAAAATATTTATTATTTTCAAAAACTTTTTTTTAAAATGCAATATCAAATATGGCCCTAAAACTAAAACTAATATTTCTTCTCTAATACTCATTTAGTAACAGCTTCTTCCACTTTATATCATTATATATCAGAGGTAGTAGATTTGCAAATCAATTATTTGGTCTTTCTAATCTTGTTTTTTTATAAGTGATTATAATTATGTCTGCCAATACACGTGCCAGAAGGTCGTTTGGCTTATATTTCAAAAGAAAAAATGATGGCCAAAGGTTTTCATGCGAAAATTATTTCCTAACTCTGATCATGTGATTGAATTATATAAATCAAACTAACAATAATAATAATAATAATAATAATAATAATAATAATAATAATAATAATAATAATAATAATAATAATAATAATAATAATAATAATAATAATAATATGATATAGTTATATAGATTAATTTTACAATTTTTTTACACAATAATATATATACTAATTTGATTTATGAATAAATATTTAAACTTGGTCGTCTATAAATTTTTTATTCAATATATATAGATCGTTGCTTTGTGCTAATTGGTTATTTTCAAAGCACACAATTCTACCCAATTGTCTAATATTTACCACTAAAATTTTTTATGTTTAGTGTGCCATTATGCAGATTATTAATTTGTAGATCTTTTCTTCAAAAAAAAATATAGATATAAATCAATCTAGAAATTATTGAGAATTAATTTCCTCCTTCTATAGTCTTTCATATATATATATATATATATATAGTTTAAGATTTTAAATCTTATAATTACCACTATAGAAGCACCATTATAATTAATTATTTCTTGGTGTTATGTGGCCTATGTTGCTATAACATTCATAGCTTTTCTAGCTATCATAATCCTTTATGGTTGGTACCTATAAATATAAAGCCATATTTTAAGATTACCAATTATTTATTTATTTTTAAAGAAAATCAAATTTGGGCCGTACAGGCTGCCATGTAGGAGAGGTTGTCAACATGATCCAATTTGTTTTCTATCGCTTCTCCAATACGCATTTATCAAACACTTGTCTTATTCATAAGCTGCAATGAACTTATCCTGAATTGGTCAGTCAATTATAATAAGAGATAATATACCTATGGAATTGATGAGCCATGAGTGTAATTTAAATAATTCTAATTAATTTATAAATAAATAATCAAGACATAGGAGAGGAGATAGGATATTTTCCTAAATTTCTGCAGTTTTGATAAGCAAACCATTTGTTGTTGGCTTGTACAAAAGTCAATATATATTAATCTGACATAATGCATTCACATGATTATTTAAATAATTAAAACTTAATTTTTCATATATATAAACACTAAAGAATCAGATTAAGTTAACAACCAATTAATCTAACATAATTCATAAATTTAGGAAGGAATTAATAAAGTATATATATAATAGTACGTACTTAATCAAATTTTTTTTTTATATTTAAAAAAAAAAAAAGGAATTAATGAGATGACAACATTCCAACAACAAACCCTAAATTCATCCTATTATGCATGTACGATCACATTCTTTCTAGCCTTAGATTATGGAGCTCCCCATGTGCTAACCCTAAAACTAATCTTAATTTCTCTTTTGTTTGGCTCTATGCATTATTGCATTAATTTGCATCTTTCTTTGTCGCTTATTAATTGGTTATTACACATACGTGTGTTTCTCTTTTCCTTTGATAATTTTTTTTAGAAAAAGCTTTGCATAGATAAAGATCTCCACTTTAACTAACACCTCATTACACTTAAGACCATATGGCTACCATTAAGTGAATTCTAATCCTATGATTATAGGTTAAATTATTGTAATAATATGCAGTGCTGTCTCACAAATAATAATCCATTTGGTTTGGTTTATTAATTATTCCAGTCAAGTTGCCCTATTTGAGTGGTTTATTCTTTGCTGGGTATTTGTTCCTTAATCCTTATAGAATATCGATTCTTCCGCATTATTTTACTTTTATTATTCTCTGAGTTTGATTTATTCCTTATAATTGCATGTGAATATAAACTTGTACTTGATTGTAAATATATATATATATATATATATATATATATATATATATATATATATATTTGGCAATTTGTTTTTATCTTTGATCTGTGAATAAATCTGCGAATCATATATAAAAGATATATATTTTTTTTAGATGACGATTGAGTGTTAGTTCTAATTACTTCAAATACATGACACATCCCAATAGAATTCTGAGATGAGAAGCAATAATTTATAATTAAAGAATGGAATTTATGTCACTCAAACATCGTCAATAGTCATATTAGAAAGACATGCCCTCAAAGCTAAGCAAGACAACTCCCAGAAAAAAACTTCTCAAAAATATTCCAAAGAAGAAGCAATTAAAAATACCACCAACTGAAGTTATTTCATTATATTTTGAATCTATACAAAAAAAAAACAATATAATAAATTTGTTTCCAAAAGAAAAAAAAATTATTGAATGATTAGTAAGATATAAAAATTTAGTAACAAAAGTCACATGAAATTTGTACGAATTCAAAATCTTAAAAAAAAAAGATATATATTATATATATATATATTTATAAAAATCACTGAGCATGACAGCTAGAACGTAGTAAAGGCGGGAAGGGGGGCCCAAATAAGTTATTCTTGGACTATTCGTTTTTTGAGATTCGGGTCTATCATTTTAAATATAAATCGAATAAGTAATAAAATGTTATGCAAGTAAAATTAATTAAATTTAGATAAATAGTTTTTTCTGTTTATATTGAATTAGCCTATATAACAGAGAGATTTAAGTTGACTGAAATTTAGTAAAAAAATTATTTGTTTAGAATAAATTTATAAATTAATTTATTAGCTAATAAAAAATAAAATATTATATTAAAAATAAACACTTGTGGCTATATATTCATGAGAATTAAATTAATAAATAAATGACATCTAAAAAAATTATAATTATGTAATTATCTGTTATTAACTTCATCTATCATTAACGACGGTACAAAGAATTATTTATATAATTAAATATTTATCAAATAAAAATTAAATTTATGGATTTTATTATTAAAATTAGTGCATAAATAATTTTATAAATCAATTAAAAGAAAAGTTCAAATGCAAAATGGTAAATAATCAGTATCCATTTAAAGACAAAATAGTTTTATCTTTTTTATACTACCCACCCACGTCACCCATCAAAACCAAACAAAACAAAACAAAGCAGAGAAAAGCCGAAACCGAAAAACAGGTTTGGAGATTTATAGTTTTATTACTTCATATGCTAATTATAAATGCCAAAATGCAACACTGAATGGCTGAATGCTACCCTCTCTTTTCCTTCTCTTCCAAACCCCACTCTCTTTTATCTGAAATATCCTCTCTCTCTCATTTCTGTTTATCTGAAAATGGAAACGCCACCACCGCCACTGCCACTTCCGCTGCCACGAAAACAACATCAACACTCATCATCCACTCATATAAGCTTCGACAACATTAGAGCCATCAAAGTCCTAGGCAAAGGAGCTATGGGCACTGTGTTTCTTGTTCATGATATGGTAGCCGACCCTTCTGCTACGAGCCCTTTCGCACTTAAAGTCGTCGAGAAATCCACTCTCCACATGAAATTTGAGGCCGACCGTCGCGCTCGCTGGGAGATCCAGATCCTCACGAAACTTTCTGGCCGGAATACCCACCCGTTTCTCCCCTATCTTATATCTTCCTTGGAGACTCCTGAATTCCTTGCTTGGGCAGTTCCGTTCTGCTCCGGCGGAGATCTCAATGTGCTTCGTTACCGCCAGAACGACCGAGTTTTTTCCCCGGCTGTTGTTCGCTTTTATTTAGCGGAGATAGTGTGCGCTATTGAACATCTTCACGAGATGGGGATCGTGTACCGGGACCTGAAGCCTGAAAACATCCTCGTACAACAATCTGGTCACGTGACTCTCACGGACTTCGACCTTTCTCGTACCTTAACAAAAAGAACCGTTAAAACCATATTGTCTTCTGCTGATCATCACCAACCCCATTTTGATCAAACCGCTAAAGCTCAGTCCCTTGAATTACAAAAACGGCATCACCGCCGATTCCACAGAAGAAATTTAACTCGTTGGCTCTCCGTCCTTCCCCCCAGTAACGATAAAACAGGCTTAAAAAAGACCAAATCAGCTCGAGTTAGCCCGGTGAGTCGGCGAAAACTCAGCTTCAGCAATGGAGAACGATCCAACTCTTTTGTGGGTACCGAGGAATACGTATCGCCGGAAGTTGTTCGGGGAGATGGCCATGAATTCTCCGTTGATTGGTGGGCTTTGGGGGTACTAACTTACGAGATGTTGTACGGTACGACACCCTTTAAAGGGAAGAACAGGAAAGAAACGTTTCGAAACATTTTATTAAAGAAGCCGGAGTTTATAGGGAAACGAAACGAGTTGACGGACTTGATCGAACGGTTGCTAGAGAAGGATCCAACAAAGAGGCTTGGCTATCAACGAGGTGCCAGCGAGATCAAGGAGCACATGTTCTTCAAGGGTCTAAGGTGGGACCTACTGACGGAAGTATTACGGCCACCGTTCATTCCCAGCAGAGACGACGCAAATCTAACTGAAACAGTAACGTCAGGCGGGTTCGACATTAGGGAGTACTACCAGAATTTGAGAGCACCGCCGTCACTTCCTCCGTCGCCATTACCGTCACCATCATCAGAATGTCATCGAAACTTGTCGTTGGCTGAGTTCTAAAGCGCACGTGTGGAAATTAGCACGTGTAAGAGTTAAAGTAGCATAATTCTTCCTTATTTTCTTACATACATTATATGACTGTATTTGTGTACATAAAATAATGAGTAGAACGTGAAAAAATGTTTAATCTAGTAAGGTGGAGATTATTTAATTAGTGGTTATTATAAGAAAAATTATAAATACATTATGAGATCTTGAATTGGAGAGATTTTTAAATAGATCTAGTATATTAATAAATAAAATAATATATATACAGATTAATTAATTATTATATTCATATATGAATAAAATCAATAAATATGTAATTATATAATTGAATTAATTTACAAGATGATATATTAAACTGAATCTACAAATTGATTTTATTTTTCTTTAATTAATTGAATATTACACATCTCATTATTGGCTGAAACAAAAAAAGCAAGAAAAATTCTTATTTAAATTTAATTTATATATTCATTCATAAATTGAATGTTAAAAAATTGTTTTTATATTATAGTGTACTGCTAACTCAATTAATTTGCACATGAAGCATATATTACTTGATTTAAGTAAAGGATTTCCTACAACGGGTTGAGAATGGTTTTGGATTAAATTTTACGCTTATCGTGTTTTTTATTTTTTTGGAAATTCCTTCTTGTTAAAGAAAAGAAAATATATATTGCATTTATTGCAAGAATTTTGTTGTATTTTATAGGTAGAACAAATAATTGAGAATATTACGTATATAATATTTGCTTGGAGAAAAATAGAGTAAATTAAGAACAGACATACAAAGAAAAGAATCCAGAACATGCATAATGAAAATTTTATATTGGTATTTTTTTCTGGCTATATATGCTATAAGAGCAAAGCAATCTTGTACATGCATGGGAGATTATTTAGTGGGGCAATGAATTTAAATTTTGGCATGATTAATTTTTCTTAATTACCGAAAGATGGCATATTTATTCCGTAAAGGGTGGTGGGAAATCAATTTGCGTTATTTGGAAGATTCTCTCACGTCACGTGCTCAAGATCATATAGTTAATTTAATTATTGGTAGTTGGTACTAAGAAAAATGTATATTTCGGTTGCTTAACATTCTTTTTTTATTTTTATTTTTTTTACTCCTCAACTTTCGATTTTTATTTCATTGAGCTCTTTAAAATATATTTTTTTTGGTCGAATTTCGCACACATACAATACTCGTTAACGCTCTTCTTCAAATAATTTTATATAAAATTAAAAATTTAAAGTCTAATTCAATAAATAATTTTGATAAGTCCAACAAGGGGTTATAAATTTCTAAGAATTGTGAAGAGATACATCCTTATATAATTGTGAGGAAGTTGGGGGATCTCTCCCACCAAATTGTGAAAAAAGGGGTACTTGTTAGGCAGATGACTCTTTTTAGAAAAGGTTGCAATGCAAGCTATTAAGCTTCTTAATAGTTTACAAAATTCAGCATGAAAAGTTAAGCTTAAAATGATTAGAGACAAAACGTTCTTAAATTACGGGGTTTGGCCGAGGTATTTTGCCTTATTGCCCTCTCAACTTTATTATACAATTCCTGATTTATAATTTTTAGTGGCCATCCTAATAATTGCAGCTTTTCCCTCCAAAATTAGACTTTATTTATATTTATAAAGAAAAGGGTTCATCTTACAATATTCAAGTGGCCGAAAACTCGACCAAGTTAAGATCTATGGTATTTCAAACAAAGAAACAAATAGGATTCTTGTGAGACGACGCCGTTTATGTGGAAAAAAAATTAGAAAAAGACAACTGCGTTTTGGAAAGAAATGAGAGAGGAAGAAGGGGAGGAGGGAGGAAGGTATGTGGACATACAAATTCACACAACAAAAATGAAGAGAATTATTTGGATACCAAGAGAAGATAGAGTAGAGTACAAAGAAGAAACAAGGCAAATTAACTAACATAACTTTCAACTTTCTCATAATAAAGGAGCAATCTGTGAGCAAAATAAGGAAAAAGTTTGCTACCTTTGGAGGCTATTTCTCACCTTTTACAGAAAAAGATTAGAAGACATGGATGGCTTTTTGCGATAGACTCCACCCCACGTTTACAGACTCCACCCCCATTTTTACTCCTACTGTTTCTATAAATTTACAGATGAAATTAATGATAAACTATTATACAAAAATAATAATTTTTTACTTTTCATTTAACAGATTATAATTTTTTTTTAATTTTTATGTAATCATTTATAATTTATTGAGATTAATTATGATGTATTTATGAACTGGTCTAATACCTAATAAAATTTGGGCTTTTGTAATATTTGATCTAAATTTCATTATTCTTTGTCAGCTAAATTAATTTTAACAATTTTCTTGCATTTCATTAATTTTTCCAGCACTCCACGTGCAGCATGCTCCTGTGAGTAACATAAGGACAATGTGGGCAATAGGGACATCGATTATAACTCATAAGCTTCTAGTCTGATCTACTTATAAAATCATTTATCTACAATATTCACCTTTGAACTTTCTGCAAATTTTAACTTCAAAATTCAATACGGGAAAATGATCCATATAGTTCTATACATCAATTAAGTTTTCACATCTATTAATTACTTAGAAGTGAATTAATTATGCAATATAAATGCTTAATTTTTTGAAATTAAAGATTAATATATTTATATATTCAGATAATTAAACACAACTTTTTATTAAAACCTGGAAACTCCTATTCTTTCTATGCACTACATGAGGAGTGGTGAGTATGATAGTAGCAATTTTTGTGGAAATTGGGAGGAGACATGAACGGTAGGGTCAAAAGGTCTGCTTCTGTTGAGACAATATCACTTGAAAAATAAATTGGACACCCAACAGACACCATTTCCACAACTGCAATCTACCTTCCACTCCTAACTATTATTCTATTATCATCCAACTGCAATAAATTATTTGTCCATTTATCTTAAAAAAATATTCTTATGTCTATCCATATATAAATTAATTTTCCATTTATCTTAAAAAATATAATTTGTCTGTATCATTTATTTAGATATATTTTATTTTTTATTAATATAAATATATCTTTTTATGTCATTTTATATTTTTCAATTAGTTTTACCAAACACTTTTAATTCAATCGGCTATTAGATTTTTATCTAATAAATTATCAATTACAAGTAAAATATCATATTGTAGCTAAATTATCAGTTAATTTTATGAAATAAATCTTTCATCAAGCTATTTAAAAATAAATATAAATCTATCTGAATGAAACGGAGAGAATATTATGATAAGTTTATGTACATTATACATGTGCATGTGCTTAAAAACTAAATATTGCATAGACGTTTATAATAAATGATCGATATATAAAAGTACATTAGATATGTTTGTAGCATATATATGTGAGTGGAAATGTGGTTTTAATGTATGAAGTTGAAAATTAATTTAGGAAATAAACAAAACTTACCTTCTAGTACACATATATAGAACAAACCAATTAAATATTTACATGTAAGAAATTTTATTTCCATTTTGAAATTTTCTTATTTAATTATTTTTTGATTTTTACTATCCAGTAATCTAAGGTTTATGCTGGTAAACTAATTAAGAGATAAAACATTCTCTCCCATATTTATTTAATTATTTAACAAAATAATAAAATTGGACTATAGTTAAACTTTTAAAATTGGATAAAATTGTAAATTCACAACCTCCAAAATTTCCATCAATCGGAATAGAAGAAATCCAATTAACCGGCGGCACAAGAAATCTAGAACAAGTGTTTCTGCTTAAACTCAATCCAATCTTGTACCTCTCAATGAAGTTTATATATTATAACTTTTAAATATTAATAGTATGATTTCGTTCTTTTCCCATAATTTCTTAAGTATAGTAATATTCCTCTCTGCAATCAGTAAGTGATTTAGAGACCTATCTAGAATTGAGTCCTATAGCAAGCATAAGCTAGATGGATCAAATTATTCGAATTGTCGTAGAATTTAGGGCTAATAAATTGGATTTTTTTTCGTAATAGGATAGGTCCGGATTTGGTACAGACCAAAACGACTGATATATTGTCATCTATCTCTCAAGATCTTGTCATTTTGCAATTTAATCATTTTATATAGGCCCTTTCTAAAAACAAAAGAGCCTGGTCCGCGCCTATATGGATAGAGGGATATAGTAGCAGCAAAACTAATACATATGCATGCTTTTGAAATTTGAACAATGAGGCAATCCAGTCCGTTTGATGTGTCGAAAATTCTGATAAGCTGAAAGAATCTAAAATTAGAGTCAAAGGTCTCAGACTTTCATTGAGAAGACTAGATTAGATTAATTGGCATCATCATATCAACCCGAAGCAAAAATAAGAAGAAAGGATAATGCTTTGAGAACGAGTACTTTGTCCCCTTATTAGTTTTTGACCTTGACTAAGCTTTGAATGCCCTCTTTTCAATTTCAAGTGTCATGCTCATGCTTGCCCATTTATTTCTAGCAGTCAAGGGAACTACAGGAAACATTTAGGCCTCGATGAATGGATCTAACAACTCTTTTGTGATTTTTATATGGTGGGTTCAAAGTAACTTTGAAGTTTGAAGAATCAAACGTCTAGTGACCATTAAAATGATTTCTACGTGAGGTAAATGGGTAGGCTTTACTTTTCAAAGTTAAATAGTTTGTTACTTTTTATATGGTCGGTTACTATAGCAATAGCACTGCTTTATAAAGGTTAAGTATTGTGTGTAAATATGTTTCTGCTGGGTCCTCCATCTTTAGTTATATGTTTTCCTCTACTTCAAACTCAAACTTTTTCTTTTTAATTATAAGAGGTTCAACTGTTCGAAATTTTAGATGTCGCAAGTTTCAACTCCAATATACTAGCTTGTTGGTCTTTCCAAACTCTGCTTAAGTGTTGTGGAAATCGGGTTAGTTTCCACCAAAATGAATAATTGTGCCAAAAATTAAGACAAAGAAAAATTCCCAGGTAGTTGGTGGAGTCACAAATGGTCTCCCTTAAAAACCAACTTCCTTAGACTCTTGAGTCTTGGTGACAGAATTTTTCTAAGATAATTTAAAGCACAATATATCACAAAGTAAAAGACCCGACAATAGCTATTAAATAGAAATAAAAGGAACACCAGAATTTAACGAGGTTCGGCCAATTATGCCTACGTCCTCGGATACTACTAAAATAATATTTCACTATTTCAAAGAAATATTACAAAGTGAAATATTACAAGAGAGAGAGGAAAAATACAACCAATCTTAGAAGTAGAGAGATTGGTGGTTTTTGGGATGAATTGTTAAGAGGGGATGAAGTCCTTTTATAGCCTAATGCTATGGTGGAAAAATCATCTCTTTCCGATGTGGGATTGTCATATTTCAACAAATCTCCACCTTGACAATCTCACAATTCCAAACAAACATCCTCTAAACTCTTATATTACAAATTTCAGTAATGTCTCCAAATGCGCTTCAAAGCGCCCAATTTCAAATTCTAATAACATTTATCAAGTCCAAACAATGTTGGAACTTGACACTTGTCACAACTTTCGTTGCCATATCTGCGGGATTTTCAGCAGTCAAAATCTTCTGAAGAAGTATCCCACCATCTTCAAGAATTTTCCGTACAAAATGATATCGAACATCGATATGCTTCGTCCTTGTATGATAAACTTGATTCTTTGCTAAACAAATAGCACTTTGACTGTCACAATGCACTTTGACATGCTTCTGACCAATTCTCAAGTCATTCAACAACCCCTGAAGCCAAATTGCCTCCTTAACAGCTTCTGAAACTGCCATGTACTCTGCCTCTGTTGTAGACAAAGCAACTGTTGACTGTAAGGTGGACTTCCAACTAACCGGTGCCTTTGCAAGTGTGAACACATAACCGGTAGTAGATCGACGTTTGTCTAAATCACCTGCATAGTCGGAATCACAATATCCAACTATATATTGACCACTTTTCTCATCCCGCTCAAACATTATACCAACATCTACAGTATTCTGAATATACCGTAGAATCCATTTCACAGCTTGCCAATGTCCTTTGCCAGGATCATGCATGTACCTGCTCACAACTCCAACTGCTTGTGAAATGTCAGGCCTCGTACACACCATTGCATACATCAAGCTACCAACAGCATTTGCATATGGAACCTTTGACATATATTCTCGTTCTTCATCACTTTTCGGAGATAAAGATGCACTGAGCTTAAAATGAGGAGCAAGTGGAGTACTAACTGGTTTTGTATTCTCATTTATCCCAAAACGCTTTAGTACTTTTCTCAGATATTGTTTCTGAGTCAAACAAAGTCTCCCCAATTTTCTGTCTCTGCATATCTCCATACCGAGAATCTTCTTAGCTTCCCCTAAATCCTTCATTTCAAATTCCTGATTTAGTTGAGCTTTTAACTTCTGAATCTCTCCTTCATCTTTTGAAGCTATCAGCATATCATCAACATAAATGAGGAGATAGATAAAGGAACCATCCCGTAGCTTGCGTAAATATACACAATGATCATATTTGCTTCTTGTGTATTTCTGCCTTATCATAAACTTGTCAAATCGTTTGTACCACTGTCTTGGAGATTGCTTCAATCCATACAACGATTTGCTCAACTTGCACGCCAAATTTTCTTTTCCAGCAACTTTAAATCCTTCTGGCTGAGTCATGTAGATTTCTTCTTCTAAGTCTCCATGTAAAAATGCAGTTTTTTACATCAAGCTGAACTAGTTCCAGATCAAATTGTGCTACCAAGGCTAACAGTATTCTAATGGAGGAATGTTTTACAACTGGAGAAAACACTTCATTATAATCAATTCCCTCCTTCTGAGCGTAACCTTTAGCTACCAATCTTGCCTTGTAGCGGATATCATTCTTATCAGGAAATCCGTCTTTCTTTGCATAAACCCATTTACAGCCAATCGCTTTCTTTCCCTTTGCCAGACTTGCTAGCTTCCATGTCTGATTCTTTTCAAGGGACTGCATCTCTTCTTCCATAGCCTTTCTCCACTTTTCTTCTTCTGAGCTTTGAATAGCTTCACAATAAGTGGAAGGAATCTCATCATCTACTGAAGATGTATAATTAGTCATATCTTCAAGTCGAGCAGGTTTCTTAATCTTCCTTTTCGGCTTTCGTAGTGCAATTGGCTCAAGTTGCTGAGGAGGTTCTTGTGCTGAAACCTCTGCTTCCTCATCTGATCCATTTTCTACCATTATCTCCTCTTCTTCCGTAGGAGTAATTTTATCAGACTCTACAATTGCTGGATCAACAATTCTTCTTCTATAAAACTCCACCTGTTTGGGAGTTTCCTCCACCTGCTGTGGAGAACCATCCGTCTGCTCCTTTGTTACCTTTAACATGGTAGACTCATCAAAGGTAACATCTCTACTAAAGATTATTTTCTTCGTCTCTGGGCACCATAGTCGATATCCTTTGATACCAGAGGATATCCCCATAAAGATAGCTTTCTTTGCCCTTGGATCTAACTTCGATTCCTTAACATGATAGTATGCAGTGGAACCAAACACATGTAAGGAATTATAATCTGTAGCAGGTTTTCCATACCACACCTCCAAAGGTGTTTTGCCATTGATAGCAGTTGATGGCAAACGATTAATGAGATGACATGCGTATGTTACAGCCTCAGCCCAAAACTGTCTGCCTAATCCAGCATTAGACAACATACACCGAACTTTCTCCAGTAGAGTTCGGTTCATGCGTTCAGCCACCCCATTCTGTTGTGGTGTATTTCTGACAATGAAATGTCGAACAATTCCTTCATTTCTGCAAACTTTCATGAAGGGATCACTTGTGTACTCTCCGCCATTGTCTGTTCGAAGACACTTGATCTTTCTGCCCGTCTGAGTTTCTACCATCTTCTTCCAGATGAGAAAAACTTCCAACACTTCATCCTTTGTCTTCATTGTATACACCCATACTCTTCTTGAACAATCATCAACAAAGGTAACATAGTAGTGTTTACCTCCCATTGAAGCAGTTTTGGAAGGACCCCATACATCTGAGTGAACATAATCCAGAATACCCTTGGTATCATGGATTGCAGTGCCAAACTTCACTCTCGTCTGCTTCCCTTTGATGCAATGCTCACAGAAGTCTAATTTGCAGGTTCGCACTCCTTGCAATAATCCTTGATTCGCCAGAAGTTTCAAGGATTTTTCGCCTGCATGCCCCAAGCGCATATGCCACAATCTGGTTATTTCTAGCTCATGGTCATCACTAGAAACTGCTGCTGTTGTTCCAACAACTGTATTGCCTTCATAGTAATACAAGTTGTTGCTCATTTGAACTCCTTTCATCACCACAAGTGCTCCAGATATAACCTTCATTACTTCATTTTTAATGATTATAGTGAAACCCTTTCTCCCAAGGATTCCCATAGAAATGAGGTTTTTCGTCAGACTGGGCACATATCTTACGTCTGTCAGAGTTCTAATTGATCCATCACGATTCCTCAATTGGATTGAACCAATTCCAGTTGTTTTGCAAGGGCTGTCATTTGCTGTATAGACAACTCCACCTTCAATTTCTTTAAAATCGAAAAACCATTCCCGATTGGGACACATATGATGGCTACAGCCTGAATCCAGGATCCAAGCAGTCGAACTGCTTATTGATGGCATCAATGCTAATGAAAAATCTGAATCATCACATTCAGCTACATTTGAATCTGCAACAGACTTGCCTTTGCCAGATTTGCTTCTCAACTTAGGACAATCTTTCTTCCAGTGCCCCTTTTCTCGACAAAAGGCACATTCATCTTTGCCCACTCTGGACTTTGATCTGTCTTTCTTTCCCCTGTTCTTATTTTTCGAACGGCCTCTTACTATCAAAGCTTCAGCTGCTCCACTGGTGCTATCCTTCTTGTCTTTTCTCCTCAATTCATAGCTGTATAGTGCAGCACATACTTCACTAAGAGACACCTCAGCTTTCCCATGGAGTAGAGTAGTTTCTAGAAACTCAAACTCCTCAGGAAGGGATCCCAACAGCATTAGGGCCAAATCTTCATCTTCAAATGTCACATCCAAGTTCATCAGATCTGCTACAAGTTGATTGAAATTGGTGATGTGATCATTCATCGTGGTACCAGGAACATATGTGAATCTGAACAGTCTTTTCTTCATATGAAGCTTATTTTGACTGCTCTTTTTCAAGAATTTTTCCTCCAGTGCCTTCCACAATTTACTTGCAGAAGTTTCTTTACAAAAGACATACTTCTGCTCTCTGGACAGGCACGATCGAATTGTACCACATGCCAAACGATTGATTGTCTTCCATTCCTTCTCATCTGCACCTTCTGGCTTTTCTCCCTCAATGGCAATGTCTAAGCCTTGCTGAAATAAGGCGTCTAGAACTTCACCTTGCCACATGCCGAAATGGCCTGTACCATCAAAAATCTCCACTGCAATTCTCGTATTTGCCACAGCAGTTCTCGCCAAAATTGATGAAGTAGAAGCTGTTGTGTCCATTGTGGATTTTTGTCCGTCTCTTGCCATTTCCTTTTTAAGACTATTTAATAGCTTTCAAATGCGGAATACCCAAGAATCCAAGGAAACCTTTCTGATGTGGAAGATCAGCTTACGCCGCAACCACAGAGCATATAACTCAGTAACCTTGGCTCTGATACCAATTGTTGTGGAAATCGGGTTAGTTTCCACCAAAATGAATAATTGTGCCAAAAATTAAGACAAAGAAAAATTCCCAGGTAGTTGGTGGAGTCACAAATGGTCTCCCTTAAAAACCAACTTCCTTAGACTCTTGAGTCTTGGTGACAGAATTTTTCTAAGATAATTTAAAGCACAATATATCACAAAGTAAAAGACCCGACAATAGCTATTAAATAGAAATAAAAGGAACACCAGAATTTAACGAGGTTCGGCCAATTATGCCTACGTCCTCGGACACTACTAAAATAATATTTCACTATTTCAAAGAAATATTACAAAGTGAAATATTACAAGAGAGAGAGGAAAAATACAACCAATCTTAGAAGTAGAGAGATTGGTGGTTTTTGGGATGAATTGTTAAGAGGGGATGAAGTCCTTTTATAGCCTAATGCTATGGTGGAAAAATCATCTCTTTCCGATGTGGGATTGTCATATTTCAACATTAAGTTTCTGTTTGAATGCTACATTAAGCAACATAACCGGGCCATGACGGCTAAATATGGAGTTTCTTCTCCTTTTTTGAAAAATTTAAGGGACCTAATTAATTTGTAATGTGACAGTGGGCTTTGGATCCTTGGACAGCTTTTTCGTTCCTATTAGTTGCCCAATCCATCGGTCCATATTGGAAACCAATGTAGCCATAAGGCCAAATCCAATAACTCTTAGGCAATGCAAGTTGATCCAGCTTTCAGTTGCCCCATTTGAAAAATCGGAACAGTTAGAATTGGAATCGGTGATTTCAGTTGTGATTTAGTTACATGTTCACTTCTGATGTGATTTAGTTGACAAAGATAATTAATTAAGACTTAAAGTTTCCTTAGTTTCTAATTAAATCAAATGAATTTCCCTAATAGGCCCCAACATAAGTAAGTTTATCCTATTACAATGTTTTCTTAATTATCGTACTATGATATATACTAATAGGGGTCTTCGATGCATTTGGATATCACAAAAATAAATTAAACTAACTGCTCCTTTTATTGTTCTTTTAGTAGAAATTATAATACGATGCGATTAAACTTATGCAAACAACTTCACTCCTAATCAAGAATGTAAGAAGATACATTCCTGATAACATTAATGATGTTTATAAATTTCAACTTGTAATGAAAAATCCCTAAAGTTTAATTTTTGTAATAGCCAAATAATTCTGATATTGATTTCCATCAAGCTAAAGATATGTTAGTTTGAAGATATGTAATGTTAATTAACCCGAATTTGTTAATTCAAAAAAATATTTTCTTTTTATTTTTGTTCCTCTCGCATGACATTTAGATAATAATAAAAAAAAACTAAAAAGATTATATCATAAAAAAGGTTAAATTTTAGAATTTTTTTCATTATATATTGAAAGTTAAATATATGCATCTATGCTACTTTTATCTCACTGCCAATCTTTCTATAAATATTGTTGCTTGACTTGAGCAACATTACAAGAAGGGATCATTTTCCGATTGTCATTTCTTACCTAAATATATTTAATTATCTCAATGATGCACCCACCCATTTTTATTTAATGTCGTTATATATCGGTAGTAATTATTTTATATACATCCAAACACGTAGAGACAAATTAAAGGTTGATTTAGAAGCCATTGTTGAAAGGTACCAACAGAAAAGAGAAGAAAAGGAGAAATTGTTTGTTTTAAAATGTGATTATTTCTGTAGAAAAAACTAGTATAAAGAAAATGCAAGTTTACCCTAAACCCCGAACTCCCCACCCACGGAAAAATATTGTTAACCTACAAGTTAAAATTGCAATTATTAATTTACTTATTCGTCCTATACAATCTTAAATTAGATAATTGCTACCAATATGCTTTACTTTAATAATAGTGTTCATTTGATGATAGTAGTTATTAGGTCTCAAATTTAAACTTTCAATTATTATCTCTTGGGAAAAAAATTGATAATTATTAAAAATCATCTATCATAACTTTTTATTAGAGCAATATTAACGATAATCACTGTTTTAAAAGATTTTTCAATACTCATCAAAAAGAATAAAATTTATTTAATTATATATATATATATATATAGTTTATGATAAGACAAATTGTTATGTAAATAAAATTTTAATATGATTTTTTTGTCATTCATAATATATGGCATCCAAACTAAAAATTTCCTATATATGGAAAGAGACCAAGACGAGGGTGGATGAGGCAAATGATCAAGTGAGAATAGAAAAAACCATTTGGTTTATGAGAGGGTAATTAATAGCTAAGTGTATAACCTACTGCATACTGCTAATTTGCCTTGCACTCTTCCTATGAACTGTTGCTTGACTTGACTTAATCACCATCTCATGAATCCATCATTTTCCACTGATTGTCATGATATCTTACCTATATATAGATATATCAAATAATCATGCACCACTTTTTCGAAGTTCTCTATCCATATTTACATATAGAGACAAATCAAGGTCAATTTAGAGGCCGCTGTGCCTGCTGCTTAAATAAGTTTGTTTTAAAATCACATACACAGTATCTCTCTCTCTCTCTCTCTCTCTCTCGCCTTTTTCTTAAAATGAATATTTTACCCATTGCTTGTTTTGGAATGATGATGATGCTAAGTGTGGTTGCTAATTATCCATAGCCAATTGGCCTTGTGTTAAACATTTAAAATTTATGTCCATTACCGAAAACAACAGATAACCAACTCCAGTTTTCTAATAAAAATATGCTTTCTTTGATTTTATAAATTTTATCTTATTAAATATAAGACAAATGCATTTTTTTGGCTAAAATAATCAAAATTGTTTAGTTAAGTTCATCAATTATTAATTTTATTCAATAAATGCCTCATTTTTTTAAAACAAAATTTTAGTCTATATTGAGCTCTTACAATATACATGACAGAAAAAGTTAAATTGCAAATTCAAAAAGTTTAGGAGTTAAAATTTACCTTTTTTTTTCTTATTTTTGAATTTATGATTTCAAGCCACTTGTCCTTATATGGTACTACTTGGATTGCTGCTAGCTAAAAAAATGCCTAAAAGCGGTTAATCTATGGAAACTTTCACAGTGATAGTTTTTTTGCATTAATTATAGGACATATTATCCTTCATCAATCATCATCTAGCATATTATATTATTTTATTTATACTATGAAAATAACTTAACCCATCTCTAATTAATATTTACTTTTTAATTAGTTGGGTTTTGCACACTTATGGGCACATATTTTAATATTAAAGGGGGCTTCCAAATCTAAGTTATAACGCATTATGATGTTAAAAAAATTATTAATTTTTGGGAGAGAAATATTATCTTAGGAACAAGTTGGATGTAGGGAAGTAAATGAGTCAATATATTCGAACTCGATTTGTAAAATATTTGAATTTGACAAAAAATTAATTGAGTCAAATTTGAATAGTTTGTCTAATCGAATTCGAGCATTACTTTACATGATTCATAAAACTCATGAATTTTATGGAGTAGTTTTTTTTAATTATTTGTTAAATTATTTTTATACATTTAATATTCATATATATTCAAGTTAATAGAGTCGAGTTAACTCAAGTTTATTTTGAATCAAGTTGAGCTGAATATACTATTTATTAAATTTTTTAGTTGATTCGAGTTTTATCAAATTGATTTTGAGTAATTTAAATATTTTTCGAGTTGAATTTTGAATAATTAAAATGAGTTCAATCGAGTTCGAATTTTGATTTTTTTAATCAAATCGAGTTCGAACTTAATATTATATCGACCCAACTCGATTATATTCCTAGCTGGACGGTGAGATTAAACAGTTGTTGGTTACTTTATTTCATGCTTCCGACTTGTTGTCTAACCTGGTACGTATAATATTGGTATGGGATGCAACTACTTCAGTGATGTTCCAACGTGATGAAGAATTGAAGAGAAAGAAATTTGATGAAACTACACCAGAATCCTCTTCCTCTTTAAGCCTGAAAACAAATTCACACTTATCAAAATAGAGATTATAAATTGATATTATCAATGAGAATTTGTCCTTGTTTAAAACATTGCAAAAAGGTAAACTAGATTTTATTTCATTAGCTAAACCAAACTCAATTTTAACAACTATGCATTTTATATACTGTTTTTCATGCTCTCTCCATCTTATAAATTGTTGCTTGTCCTTTCCTTGGCTCTTTACAAATTATTTATGTTTTTCATAAGATTCTTTCCTGTATCATAAGAATATATATTATAATCTCACTCTGAAAAACCTAAAAATAAAGGAAAAGAAAATACCAATAAACATTAGTTTGATGATATTGGTCAGTAACTAGAGCTGTGAGTTTTTAAATTTGAATCTTAAATCGGATTTTTGTATAAAAAAATGAATATGTAATGGGACAAATTGACAGTACATTAAAACTATATGCTATTAATTTAAATTTTTTAAATGAAGATATTAATTTAGTTCAAAAAAATAGCGGAAAACTGAAAAGGAAAAATCTAAGAGAAAGACGAAAAGATCATCCGTCACTGTGTCTGTAATCCTGTGTCATGGTCGAACTCGAAAAGCAGACTCCAAGTCCATGAAAACGACACCGTATCCATGATTCTCCGCTGTCTTCTCTCTGTAGATATCTGTGTATGTATGTGTGTATTTATATACATACAACATTCTTTAGTGTTATACACTTGTTTCGAATCTTTTTTATACACATTAAACCAAATTCTTATTCTTTCTCTCTGCGTTGCTCTTTTCCCTCTTTTCTGTATATATAGGGGCTTCACGTGTGCTTGTTTATTGAACTATTTGAGGCTTTTTGCCTGTGATTCTATGCCTGCTTAGAAGTGAGTGTTTTATTTTCAACCTCGTTCTTATCCAGTTCACTGAATTTTAGAGATTTTTTTGTTTCCCATTTCTGGGATATGACATTAAATAACCATGTCAATTGATGTTTTTAATCCAAGTTTCTTTTAAATTAGCTAACTTTGAGGTTTCTGCTCTGTGGGTTTTGGTAAAAGTGAATGTTTCTATTCTGTTAGTTTAATTTGAATTCGAACGATCTGTTCAGTATTATTCTGGTTTTCTGAATATTTGATAAAATACAATTGATACCTGAACTGGTTCTTTCTAAGGTTTATAGAAGCAGGTCAGGTGTTGACTTATTTTTATCTACTTTCATTCCATTCAAATTTGAACTCCCTTTTAATTTGGGTCACAAGTTAATTTTTGATTCTAGCTAGTCGAGATGGAGTGCTGACTCCAATCCTCTGGAAATTTGGGGTCTTTTTACTTCTGATTTCCTTAACTGAAAACGGGGGAAAAATGGAAGGATCTGTGTTTTCTAAGGTGTATTTTTTGGTTTTTTCTATCCGTGGTCTGTCGTGTTGTTATGAGCAAAGAGTGTACAAACATTCCAACTCAACTCTCATCCCATACGTTCAGGTATGAACTACTTTCCTCAATTAATGAAACATGGAAGGAAGAAAAGTTAGCATACTATCATCTTATACAGACTGATGATTCAGCTTGGTCTAATTTACTGCCAAGAAAGTTACTTAAAGAAGAAGATGAGTTTGATTGGGCAATGATTTATAAAAAAGACAAAAGTGCTCTTCATTCATCTGGAAATTTCCTTCAGGAAGTTTCATTGCATAATGTGAGATTGGATCCAAGTTCAATTCATTGGCAGGCACAGCAAACAAATTTAAAGTACTTGTTGATGTTGGATGTGGATAGGTTGGTCTGGAGCTCTAGGAAGACTGCAGGTTTGCCAACGCCTGGCACAGCATATGGTGGCTGGGAAGCTCCGGATGTTGAGCTCCGGATCACTTTGTAGGTCAGTTTTAGCTGATAACAGTGATTTTAACTACCTATTAACATGATTGCATAGTGTTTCTAATGATATGTCTTGGTGCTACATTCTGCTTAATTCTTCAAACAACAGATTAGATTCCCACAAATTCTGGGAAATTTAAAGCAAGGCCCATAAAACACCTTTTCAAAAGTGTAAAATGATCAAAACATCACACTATTCGTGCCATGCTTCTTATCTGTTCTTTCACTTTTTCTTTTATGTAGAATGAGTCGTTGACCTTCACGCATTAGCTCATCCTACTATATATAAAAACATATTTTATGCTAGTTCTTCCTTTAGTCATTGTTCTGATAACAACCAAAAATATTACAGTTTGGATTTCCTTCATTAAAGGAGTGAAGAAAACAGAATAGATGCATTTTCTTTGTTTCTTGCTGTGGTAGTTTGCTCTGACGAAATCTTGCCAAAAATGATGTACATTTGACCTGGGGTGGTATATAGCCTGGTCATTAGCTGGATGTTCTGTATTTTATGTGTTTCTCTTGGTGGGATGCCAAAGGAGAATATTCTATGAATTCTTATCTTCAGGCAGAGTGACATTGAATCTTCTTGAACTTTTAGAGTTTGCTTTCTGCATTTCTGACTATTTTTATACTTGAACATTTGCACAAGATTTTGGTTGCTGACATGAATAAATTGATTGCATCATTTTGAAGGCCACTACTTGAGTGCGTCAGCACAAATGTGGGCCAGTACCCATGATAATACCCTGAAAGGGAAAATGTCTGCACTAGTATCTGCTCTATCTGCTTGTCAAGAGAAAATAAGCATAGGTTACCTTTCTGCTTTTCCATCTGAGCTATTTGATTGTTTTGAAGCTATAGCAACAATCCATCTCCCTCTCTCAGTAAATGTAGAAAAACAATAAAAAGGAAGCCACATAATTTGGTTAAGCTGTCCCCAAGAAATAGATAACAAAACAGAAAAGGAAAGTGAAGAGAATGCAGAGATAGAAGAGAGTTGGGAAGAAAAAGCTTCATGGCAGAGCAGATGGACTAGGGAAGAAGCAATAAATATGGCAAGGAGAAGGAAATCAAGTGCAATTAATTATTCACCCAATTTCAAGCCAATGGGAATTTGTCTCAGCCGCATGATTGTTGTGCACTTGCATGGACACAGAAGACAGCACTGAGAAGGAAGCTGGACTTCATTAAAAATAAAATTTTCTTACCAATGAATTCTCTGACTAGAAAATTTCTTTTAGCATATGAATTGAAACTGCTATCACTTGGCAGATATATAGTTATAGTCACTGCTTTGTATACAATGTACTTTTAACCATATAAAATTCTTAAGTCCATTGTTACACTGGATAAAAAATTTACAGAGTTAGTTTTATTGCAGCTGATAAGTCAATTCTGAGTGAATCGTTCAGTTAACTGGTTTCTATTCAGCATAACAGTATGTAATCTAAATTACGTAGTTCTTTTAGCTCTGCTTCCCTATTCTGCTCTTTATGAAGCTGGTATTTGCTGTCTCTTTAGCTTGGTTGAGTGCTTTTAAAAGCCATTTTGGAACTTTCCTTAAGTATAGTGTTCCTCATGTATTACCCCTCTTTATACAGCTCAAACTAATTCGTAAATTTTATTTGAATTTGTAATTTTCCATGGAAATGAACCTCTGGATACCCATGACAAGATTTAGTCATGCAATAAATGCTATCTTGTCTCATGATCTTCATCATCTGATAAGAGCCTTTTTATGTCATTATATGCAGGGAGATCCAAAGCATTTAATACTGGCTCACCTTTTCGATAAGCCATGTTTCCTTGGCTTGCTTGCAGTACAGGTGCTTCCCATTAAGGTTTTGCTATATTATCAGCCCTGTGTTGGTATGTTATGTGTGTTGTTTCTCTCTGCTGCTGATAACAAGCAGATGAAAGGCTATCTCTTTCCTTTTCAGGCAACAGAATTCTGTTCTAAACCATTTAAAAATAACATTTTTTTCTTCACTAAAATAATATTAGTGCTTCCATCCATGCTCCACCATCAATAAGTTTTCCATCGTCTATTATGTTATGGGTTTTGATCCATGAAGCCACAACTTTGCTATAGAAAAGAATTATCTTTGTTTATGTGTAGATAAGGCTTCTATAGTTGGACAAGAATTATAAACCTAATGTACCAAAATATTTGAATGATTCTGGCCTATGAAATATCTTGAAGCTAATATACTACTTCCATTTTCTTCAACCAGAAAAATGTTATCATAATTAATATAGTCATCTTAGTGTTGTCATTAAAAAGTTAATTAGAATTTTTAATCCGTCATTTGATGTTTCCTTTTACAAGAACTTTGAAAAAGTATAGGAGCAAATTTATTTGAATTTAAAGCCTGTAGGTTATGATGTGGGCCTGAGATATCCACGTACGGTACAGGCAGAGGTTGGTAGGGTAGCATTTATACCTTGGTGCTGCCATAGGCTTATGAATAGAAGAGATGGTCAAATTCGTCTAGGAAGACAAAAATGAATTGAGAATTTTAGTCTCTGCTTGATATTTTAGTAAGTTCCTTTCCTTTTTGTCTGACAGGCTGATGACATATCTGGCTTCCATGCCAATACACATATCCCAATTGTTATTGGATCACAAATGCGATACGAAGTCACCAGTGATGCACTTTACAAGGTAAATTGTCTATGTTAATCATGAGTCATCTAATAGCAACTCTCAGTGAAACCCAGCAGCATCTTTAATTTTTTGTTGCTATATGTCATTGCTATTATTATGTCTAACTTTGGCTCTTCCTGTTAATAGTTATATAAAATTCCTGATCTCTTGATCCCAAACTTGCCTTTAATTCTAATTCCTTAAGAGTTATAATTTCATTGTCACTGCATAGTATTTCTTAGTAAAAGTTTAAATCTTAGTAGGTGTTCTTTTTTTTTTTTTTTCTAATTTCTAATCTTTTTACATTTTATAATTCTTAAATATTCCATTTTTTTCCTTTTTCCAATCTAAATCTCATGTGATAGGAAATAGGGACATTCTTCATGGACATTGTTAACTCTTCTCACAGCTATGCCACTGGAGGGACGTCAGCCCATGAGTTCTGGCAAATTTTCTTAGATACATATCTCCAATTTTTATTCCCATCAGAGCACTTAAAAGCCCTCTTCTATGTTGTTTTGACTTCATTACTTTGACTTGTCAACAGGTCAGACCCAAAGCGCTTGGCTGACACATTATCAACAGAGAATGAAGAAACATGCATCACTTATATTATGCTCAAGGTTTGCTCTTCCACTTTCTATTCTCTTTCCCTTCAAAAGTTCTTGGTGGTGATAAAGGAAAAGTTTCTATGTTTCTATGGATATAATTTTTTCTGTTCACCAAAATGTTGTAGAACCAAATATAACCAAATATAACTATAACCAAATATCTCAGCCTAGTGGTTCTTGCGGTTCATGATATTTTGCAGTTTCGGATACTATATACAATGAAAAAAAAGACTGGAATAAAGTGGATGAAATTTAAATTTCTGAGCATTTTATTTATAATTTATCCAAAATGTCTGACTTAGCCGGATGATGATTTCAAATGGATATGCTATACGGAACTCCCCGCCCTGTGACTCCTGGTTTAGAAAATGGTTTCAAAAGCTCATATGGCACAATGCCAGCTCCATTTCTGTTCTTCAAGTTCTTGTTGGTATTTCTTTCGTCAATAATTCCTTCTAACTCTTTCAATCTCCCACTGAACTTCTCAAATGCTGCTTTGATAATGGGATCATCAACCCACGATGGCTCCATTTGCTCACCAAGGTATTCCTCGTCTGGGGAATGATTCGATAACACACTCAGGACAGCCATTACTCTTGTTGCCTGAAGCTTGGAAGGGAAAGTAGCCAATAATGATGCTTCAGGTTTCTTCAAGAAAGAATTCCATTCTTCTTCTGTAGGATCTTCGTTTGGCATTTTTATCCTTGCAATTGTAGGCCTATTAGGAAAATAACCTCCAAATGCATATTGTCCAAAGTTTACTGCAGCATGGTGACCTGAGGCTACCCATGCTATAATCGTAGCAATTTCGATTAGGTCCTGTGGTGTTTTGAGCTCAGGCCACCATGGTTGGTCCTTTTTGTCACTGTGTCCTATAGTTCGAATTTCTGTCCACCATGCTTGGAGCTCCTGATCAGACTCTACAAGGGTTGTTTCTGGATAATAGCGGTTTACATAGTCAGTAACCCAATCTTTGATGATCTCCCATAATATTAGACCATCGTTAGCAAAAGGGTAGTCTTCAATTGCAAGTTTCAGGCCATGTGGAGAACTCGGATCTTCAACAGCCATGCCCCTAGCAATTTGAGGGGGAAAAAATTAACAACATTCTTATACTTCTGCTTGCAATCTAAAACTAAATAATCCATCATGGACCAGGCTTATGACAGAATGTATTCATTCTATTCGTGCACTGAATTAAGCAAGAAATTTCCGCTAAATTAAATCGTGAAATTGAAGTCAGTAGTCAAATTACCTACTAATTAGGTCCGTTGGTAGTGCCTGAAAATCAAACCGCCATAACTTATCGTAGGCAGCAGAGCTCAGCTCTATTGAGTACTTTCCTGGAGAGAAAGAAGACTCAATGATACCACCAGCATTGATTAGTGATTCTCGAGCCAGAGCATTGATCTCCATTGTATACCGAAAATGAGGGTGCAATAGTCTATAAATCGGATGCATGACACTGAGTTGGCGATTGGTTGCAATTATGAAGGGTTCTGTCGCACAATGTGTTCTTAGCCTGCAAAAGAGCATTCTAGTTTTATCATCAGGTTTTCATGTTAGCCTTAAAAATCTTAAAATTGGCAAAAGAACAATATAAATAGCACATACCAATGGATAACAAGTTGGTGAAAGCCAGAGTCATGGGAAAGGACATGTGCTTTGGCTATCCTCCAGAGCCAGCAACCTGTGGAATCCCAGCTGTGTGTGTAAACTTGCTTCCATTGAGGCTTCCCATCCATGGGTGGGCGAGTCAGCTCGATGACTATTGGCCTTAAAGTGCCTTTAGGAGTTAGGAAAAATATCGTCCTTGACCCGTATAATGTTGTGCCTTTGAGTTCCCTTACTTTGCTCACATATGGTAGTAAGATATCATGATAATCCAAGATGAACAGCTTCTTCTGTTTTATAGCCTGAATATGTATATATTAATATAATGTATGTTGATGATATAGGCACAATGATCACTACAACAATTTGTAGTGATATAAATAGACGATTGTTTTTCTTTTTAATTAATTAATTACCTCAGGAAGGCTAACGATCCCTCCAATTTCTGCCTGGATTATCTCTGTTGTAATTTCTGATTCTTGAGATCCATATATCTCAGGATCAAGTTTACTCTTCAATGGCCATTCCTGCACAATATACATATATTTTTATATCACATTAAACTGAATGTATAAAAAATGTTCAATAGGCCATCAATTAAGACTCGCAAATAGGTAGGAAAGCTTAAAAATTATCAAAATTTATAAGGAAGTCCAAAAACAATCTCCAAACCTAAATCTTAAAGTAAGAGTGGCTAAATGCACTGCCTGAAAATAAATATGACAAAGGATCAATATATTTAATAGCCATCAGCCTGCGAGAAAGAGTGTGGGACACTTGGATATCACATTAGGAAATTCAAAGTCCAATCTCAAAATAGGTGCAGAAATTCGAAGGGTTAATAGGTTTGAACTTTGAAAAGACTCTCAACCCCTCACGAGCAGACAATATATTTAACAAAATTGCACATTATCTGGACAGACAACTAGGTGAATTGGATACATACAGTGACCAATTTTATACTGTAGGGATTGAGACCAGCGAGAGTCTGCCGAGCAAATTCTTCATCCCTCAACCAGAAGAATTTGTCTCCTGGAGTTGCAAAAATTCATGTGAGAAATATGTAGACCAAATGTTTATAATTCCTGAAAATTGGAGGAATATATCAACATATTAAGGAAAGAAATTAAATAATATATATACTCTCGGATGCTTGTGGGGTCTCAAAGCGCAAGACATCTTTTCCATTAACGATAGCCCTGAAAAGCCGGGGCATCACTGTTTGCCAGAACCCTTCTCTTGAAAGTGGAGGCATAGCAATCCCTTCATTGAAAAGTGAATCTATGGCTGTGAAATATGGGAATCCAAGTTCAGAATCAACTATCACGTTTCCTAGTGAGGGTATTAGGGCGTTAAACAGCGAGTATAGCGTCTTTGCTGAGAACGTTAGCTGCTTTACTTCTGAGAATGCTTCATCTCTAGGCACATAGAAGTTGCTTTTCCTTTTCTCTGCTGATGGATCTGCATTTATAATTCCATATTCCATCTTATCACTAATTCCATTATTATCTTAGAGAATACATATATATGTTTTTTTTTAAATACCTGATTCACTACGCGGGCGCCCGGTACGACATCGTCTGGGGTAAGGATGCCCTTTGCCACCAAGTACAGGTCTAGCAAGGTCTGGGTCAGTGTCGGGATCCCCAATATCATTGTAGACATCATAATCATAGACTCTATCTCCAATCTGACGTTCCCCTTGCCCATTGCCTCGCAATAGAACAAGCTCCTCCTCTCTCAGCCTCTTTATTCCAATTGGTGTCTCTGATGGCAAGTATGACTACGCCACAGCCACCCATACAAGCAAAGCAACCATGATTAAAAGGTTTTCTTTTTCCAAGGTATAAACAACAATTCTGTACCATAATTAAGATGTTGAAAATTTAAGTGGAATTAATGATGCAACATTCTACATGTAAAAAAATTTGAATTTAGATAACAAAGTTTCTACCCCCGCAGCATACGAAGTTTTTTCTTTAATGAAGTGTTTTGGATTCGAGATCTTGGCAAATTAAAATTTTGAATTTAGATGTATAATGATAATCATATTCAAATTACAACCATTTAGTTAAAACTCAAATGCTATTTATTGATGTAAAGAAACAATAAAATTAAAATCTAATCCTAATTAAATATTTTTTCTCAAATGATAATTTTTTTTTTGGTTAAACCATTACAAGACTATATATTTTTCTTGTTTAAAAAGTGTCTTTATGAACAGTTATAATGACATTTTATCAAGTGATTAATATTTTGCATATACAACAATTATCATTGAATTGATCCTAATGGACTCGGTCTCAATCATATTAAGGCCTGGTCGATATTGACATAATTTGAATTTAAGGTTCATCTGATTGGTGTTTCTAATTGGAAAACCGAGCTCAAGGAATCTAGAGCATATTTATGTTCGCATGGCATTGGATTTTTATTCTCTCTCTTTCTAAAAGTTTGGAATTAGCATAGATGGAATCCGAATAAACTAATAATATTTTTCTCTTATTACATAAAATAGAAAGTTGAAATATAGCACAAAAGGAAGGGTATGCAAATAATAATCAAAGACTGATTCGAGTGGAGACAACGATGTTCGTGTTGTAAGATGGTGAATTGAAGTACTATCAGTATCACGGGGCTTATATATATGCCAGAATAGATTTAAACACAGATTTTTGCATGCAAGGACCACAACTTCGTGAAATTATTTGTAAGCAAGGACATAACAACGTTGTTGTAAGATATATTAGAGAAAATGTGCAATTAAGCCTCTAAGGTTAGGGCCAAATGACACATTTTCCCATGTAATAAGAAAAGGTTCAATTAATCCTCTAAGATTGAATTTTAATACAATTTTACACCTCTACAATGTTAGATTCTGTTACCCCTTAAACGGAAGAGAGAGAAGAATGGCTGAAAAGGTAATTTAGTATGTCACGTGTCAAAATTTTATTGAATTATTAATCCATGTTGGCAAGTTGTTTAAGGGGTAACGGGGCTTAATGTTGCACGGATCTAATTGTATCAAAAACCAACCTTAGAGGCTTAACTAGATCCCTTTATTATAAGGTTTAAATTAATAATTGAGACTAAAAATTAATTTTAACTAAAACTATTAAATTAGAAATTATTGTTATTTTTGTACTTTTTCAATACTAATATTGTTGACTGAGTTAACAGTAGAATGACTTATAACAAAAGTGATTTTTATTTTTCTATATATAATTTTATTCATGAATAAAATCATAGATATCCAATTTATAAAGACTGACCTTGGAAGTGAAGAATACTCTTTTCTGCTTATTTTTATACTTGGAATGAACCCATGAAGCACAAGGCACATTAATAGGGCCTAGAGGGAAACCCTCGACGACTATATCTTGAAGGAACATCTCTGAATGGTGTTCATTTTCCACAAAAACGGCACCAATTTCTCCAAAATCATTTGGAACATCAAATTCTGCTTCATATTTAATGTCCCCATCACCTTTTCCTGTTCGGTGAGCAAATCCTTGGATCGGAGGCTTCTCCAAATCCGTATCTTTCACAATTTAAATCTCACAAAATTAAATTTCGTAAGCTTTGTTTACAGTCAAGTAAAAAATTAATAATTTTATATAGCAGTGTATTATTAACTCGATTCATGAGTGGATATAAACATAAATGGTCTATGTAATCCTAAATCAGCATGTATAGCTAAACTATAAAAATACTTTTAAGAGAACCATTTTCATGCATCTAAAGGACCTATGTATTTCTTTATTCCATGATTCTACTTCATTTTATTTGCTTACATATTTCTTGGCAAATTAATATGTAAAGAAAAACTTAAGATGAAATTGAAGACCAAAAAATAGAAAATATTTCATCTCTTATTACGGATACTTACTGGGATCAAGTTCTGTGCTAACAAGCTCTAAGAGAAGTGTTTTTCCAAGCAAGTCTTGTATATCATCAAGTCCTCGTTCTATCCCTAAGCTTGTGATTAACCCACCAATCGTTTGCTTCACTGTAACTACAGCTTTCACTTTAAGAGATTTATCTGAAGAACTATTGTCTTTGGCTTTAACAGTACAGCTGCTGCTAGGTATAGAGCTAGCTCTAATATGGCTTCTTGCTTTAGTGAATGCAGATCTTGATGGCTTAATAAGAAGAGTAAGATGTTCATTTCCAGTGAAGAATGGTTTAGATAATAAGAAGTGAGCTCTTGTTGTTGTTGTTGTTTTTGTAGAAGAGAGTGAATGGTGAGGAACCTGTGGCTTCAACATTGTTACTTCACTCTAGGAGAAGACAACTGAATGGGTGGTGGCAGAAAGGCGAGCCTTTTGTTATATTAAGAAGATAGAATCACATGTAATAATCTTATTTAACTGTAAATCCATCGAATTTAAATAAGTATTTTCCGAAAAAAATAATGATAAAATTATATAAAAATTTCTTACCTAAATTGAATTTATAATCAATTCATTTAAATCCAATCAATGATAAATTGCAATTGTAAAAGATATATATATATATATATATATATATATATATATATATATATACACACACACACACTTTAGAAACATACAAATAATTGTAAAATATAATTTTTTTAAATGACAATTTATCAATGATTTGATCTAAAATAAATTTATAATCTCGATTTAAGTAACTATTTTCTTAATCTATATTGACGGGAAGTTTTTTGTTTTTCTTCATTTCGTTTTCTTATAGCTTTTTTCTTAAAAATGAAATACCGCACTGTATAAAGTATAATTTTTAGGACAAAGAATTTTCCATATAATTAGTTTTTGCATAGCATACATGTTTTCATTTGTAAAAAAACAGGGAGGAAAACTGGAAGTTGAGATTTTACACAAGAATTATAAGTCAAGTCGGATAATTAAAAAGAAAAAAGAACAAAGAACAAAAAAAATCAATTTTTATCATCTCAGTAATATATAGGCAGAATTCTCTCTCTTTCTTGCCTGATGTAACTAAGTCTTGAAAATTTTCCTTTATATTATGCTACTCTCATTATTTTTTTCCAATAAAATGGTATTAAATTTAATTATAGGACAAGTCCACCTTTCAAAAAATCAATCTTTTGTATGGATCAGATTCCACGAAGAAGGTTATAAAAGTGATCCTTTTGTTCAATCTTTTCTATGTGCCAGTAACAGAATGATAATTATTTATCAAGTGAGAATTTAAACATATTACCACTTTCAAGCTTCTTATTCATATGACTTATTATCTATGATTTTTTTTCTTTTAGTTAGGGTTTTTTTTTTTTTTTTTTGTTTCTGTTAGTTAGGGAGGCTTGCTGAGCATGTCATGGCTCGTCAAAAATGTATGCAAAAGATATTATAAATAAAGTATTGCGACATATAAATTTAGACTAAACTGAAGTGCTTAAAAGTAGAAGTGCCTAAATTTAGACTAAATTGATAATAAAAAAAATAGTCAGGCCAAGAAATGTCACATGCTCTTTAAATTATTGAAGAGCATTAATTACATTACTATAGGTGCTTTGCATTCGTCTAATATGTGACCATTCTATAGGTCAGATCCTTTTGGGAAAAAAAAAAGCATATATTAGTTCTTAAATTTTATAAATTTATAATTAAAAGATTATTTAATTAATTTCTTTAATTATTAATTTTTATCTTTTAATTATTAAATTCATTGAATTAACTCCTTTAATTATCAATTTTAGAATAATTCAGTTCCTACTTGTAAAATACTCAATATTAATTAATGGTAGTTAAGTAATAAACTTTCTTAATTAGTCCATATTTAGGAAACACTAAACATCTCAGAGAAATTCTTAAATAAACCTTAATTTATGTTTCTATGAATTTCACAACATCTAATCATTGTTGGCTGGTTTAATAAATTTTCAGTTGAGGGACTAAATTAATTTAAAATTAATAATTAAAGGAGAAAATTGAATAAATTTTTAGTAGAGACATTTAATCTCATGAATACACCTTAAGCCATTTTTCAACAATCCCAATTATTGAGTGTGTGTGCATGCCACCCACTTATTGTGCACGCTATTGTCATGTTTTTCGATTATTTTTCCAGCAAAATTGTAAAAAGGATGTGACCTTTTTCGTATTTGATTGTTTGAATTGAAGGCACAGTGTTGGCGTGTGAACCAAATTGAGAACAAAACCTTTTTCAATATAATAACAAAATAGTGCAATCAATCACTACAATATTTCCAATTCCAAAGTTACAAGTGTTTCATTTCCCATCTCCCATTTTCAAATTAATGAAGCGAAATTTGTCTCTTTCGTTTCTCTAAGATTATGAGGGAACCACTTTTTCTGTTACTTATTTACAAATACATCAGATAAATAGTTAAATTCCAACTTTCTCACGTTGTACATTCAGTAATCAGTAATGGACCCCATGGGAAAACATGTCCCTCCCACGTGCTTCTGCACTTGACAATGAAATTTCACCAACCTGACTGATCCAATATCAGGAGCAATATTGAAGAATCTTATTTCCACTCTGATTTTAATTATTCTTATTTTATGAGACTTCTGTTGCATTTTAACTATTAAAACAGGTTGTTGTCTTGCTGATGTTTAAAGAAAGTACATCCAGCCATTGGGCATAAATGTGGCTACAAAACGATGGAGATAGAGATTAAAAGGCCAACATATATATAAATTGAATCTAATTCAACAGATTGTACAATCTTTTATTCACAAGGATTGAGAGGAAAGGGGAAAAGATATAGAAGAATTGAGGAGAGAGCGATAGACAGAAGGGAAGAGAGAGAGAGAGAGAGAGATAAGAGTAAAGAGAGGAACAGAAGAAGGAGGGGAAGAGAGAATTCAAAGACAGATGAATTGTAGAATGATTTTCCTTTTTGAATACAAAGTGTACAGTATTTTTATTTATACAGAGCTTCCAACTAATTGTTCATTGCTAACTACTTCTTAACCAATTCTTAACTATAGGTGTTGGCTTTCTCAGTGTCTTATTTAAATTAGTTTCATACATTTATTCATAAGTCAAGTCTATTTATTTTTATTTTACAAATGTGAAACTGATAATAATATGAATGGTCCAGATATATAAGTCGTCTCGGGACCAAGTTTGTTGGAGCCAATTAACTTTTATGTAATTAAAGACGTTTGACTGCTTGTTATAAGCACAGGGATATAGTTTGCCCAATTGGAGATAAGGTGGAAACATTTTATTAAAGATTTTCTAGTACAACACGTTTAACTCTCTCCTCTATCCAAACCCAGATACCGTTTCAGAAGAAAGCATGTATCTTTTTATTTTCTCAGAGAAAAATAGCATTTTATTTAGTTGCGGATCAACTAAATTTAGATGGAGATGCTATTCGGAACTCCTCTTCCTGTAACCCCAGACTCAGAGAAAGGCTTCAAAAGCTCGTAAGGCACAATCCCTGCTCCATTTCTATTCTTCAATTCTGGATTGGCATTTCTTTCGTCAACAATTCCTTCCAGTTCCGTGAGCCTTCCACTGAACTTTTCAAAAGCTGCTTTAATGTCCCGATCCTCAGCCCAGGCTGGTTCTATTTCCTTGCCAAGATACTCCTCATCAGGAGAATGATTGGATAGAACATCCAGAACAGCCATCACTTTCGTCGCCTGAACTTGCGAAGGGAACGTTGTCAAAAGTACCGCTTCAGGTTTTTCCGAAAAGAATTTCCAATCTGTATCGGTCGGATCTTCAATTGGCATCTTCAATCTTGCAATTGTAGGCCTATTTGGGAAATACCCTGCATAAGTATATTGTCCGAAGTTCACGGCTGCATGGTGACCTGAGGTTACCCATATAATAGTTGTGAGAATATCGATCAGGTCCTTGGTCGTTTTCAATTCAGGCCACCAAGGTTGGTCCTTTTTATCACCGTGGCCAACTGTTCGAACTTCTGTCCAAAAATTCTGCAACTCTTTATCGGACAACACCAGATTTGAGTCTGGATAGTAGTGATTTACATAGTCGGCCACCCAACTTTTAATGCTATCCCATAAAATTAATCCATCGCTAGCATATGGGTAGTCAGAGATTGTTAGTCTTACTCCACCATATGGAGCAGATGGATCTTCAACAGCCATTCCCCTGCCAATTCAATTCCAAGAAAATCATTAACTGAGTTTCACATATATATAATTGCTATGTATTATTTAGAAAGAATCTAAATAATAGAGATGAAATTACCGGCTAATTAGATCCTTAGGTAGTGCCTCATGGTCAAATCTCCACAACTTGTCATAGATAACAGCGCTCATCTCCATGCAATACTTTCCAGGAGAGAATGATGTCTCGATAATCCCTCCTGCATTGATGAGTGCTTCTCGAGCCAGAGCATTGATCTCCATTGTGTATCGAAAATGCGGGTGCAAGAGTCTGTAAATTGGATGCATAGCACTAAGTTGGCGATTCGCTGCAATTATGTATGGTTCTGTGCAAGCATGTGTTCTCAACCTGCATATTAAGCACAACCAAAAAGGGAAAATTTTAGTCACTTTCAAAAGCTGCTCAGTTAAGGGCATGCAAAATGCATGGTAGAGTTTCTTGGTTTAGCCATATATACCAGTGGCTAACAAGTTGGTGATAGCCGGATTCATGTGCAAGGACATGAGCTTTGGCAAGCCTCCAGAGCCAAACGCTGGTGGAATGCCAACTTGGTCTAAAGGCGTGCTTCCACTGTGGCTTTCCGTCTATTGGGGGCCGAACGAGCTCGATGGCCAGTGGGCGCAATGTGTTATCTTCGGTTAAGAAGAATACTGTGCGAGATCCGTAGAGTGTGGTATTCTCAAGCTGTCTTACTTTGCTCACATATGGTAAAAACAAATCGTGGTAGTCAAGGAGGAAGAGCTTCTTTTGCTTTATAGCCTACATTTATCAGAGAATTAGATCATTAATACATGTATGATTAGAAAGAGATGATCAATTTCTATTTCTATAATGCTCTATTGATGGAATTTTAATTTTTCATTTTTTGCCACCTCTTCAACTGTCATGAACCCTCCAATCTCTTGCTGGATCATTTCAGTGGTAATTGCTGACTCTGCCGGCCCATACACCTTAGGATCAAGCTCACTCTTCAATGGCCATTCCTGCATAAGGTTTCGTACAAACATTTAGTAACACATTGCCATATTAATTGCATGTTGCCAATAATTAATTTGGATTGAAATTATATATGATTTTGTTCTATCTACATTAGAATGTGTTGATAATGATTAAGGATTTTTGTGAAAAAATAAAGACGAAAAAAAGTTATTTTTTAATATAAAATTAGATATTATTGCTGAAAATTGCATGATAAACCCAAAAATTAATTTTTTAGACAAATTGACAAAAAAATGGAGATCTAAAATTAACGATTTATCAGTTTTTAATCATTTACCGTGATCAATTTTATGCTCAAGGGGTTGAGACCAGCAAGTGTCTGGCGAGCAAATTCTTCATCCCTAAACCAAAAAAATCTATCTCCTGAAAATACAAAAAACTCATATATATGAGCAAGGATATCAATTAATGTTCAAGAAATGATGTTATATGTTTGATATATATATATATATATATATAAGAAAGAATGAAAGAATCTTACTATCAAATGTAGCAGGGGACTCAAAGGTCAACACATCTTTAGCATCATCAGTAAGAGTCTTGACAAGATTGGGGAGGATATCTTTCCATCCGTTTTGTTTAAGAGGAGGCAAGTGAACTCCTTCATTGAACAGGGAATCTATGGCTGTGAAGTATGGGAATGCGAGATTAGAGTCTACAATTGTAGTCTCCAAGGAAGGAATCAAAGCGTGCAATACAGAGTAAAGTGTCTTCGCCCCAAAAGTTAGTTCCTTTACTTCTGAGAATTCTTCGTCCCGAGGCACGTACACGCTGCTGCTCCTCGTCTCTGAGTATGGATCTGTTTTTAAAGGGATGTTGTATTATATATCCATGACATTTAACTTTTGATCCAAAATGTATCAAACCAATGATCGTATGTCCTTTACCTGTCTTGCATCTTGGTCTTCCTGTTCGGCAACGTCTAGGATAAGGGAGCTCACTGCCACCAAGTACTGGTCTTTTTAAGTTTTGATCGCTATCAGGGTCGCCGAGATCATTGTATACGTCGTAATCATATATCCTCTCGCCTTTCTTGCGCTCTCCTTGGCCATTGCCTCTTAGACTTTGAAGCTCCTGCTCCCTTAACTTCTTCAAACCATCTGGTGTTTCTGATGGCAAGTACGACTGTTTCACAATGCTTTCAGTCATTACCAAAAAATCAAAATTTCTATATCTCACAGTAGTATCGGATTGATCTATGTATGAACTTGATCGAACCAAGAAAAATCCATTATTTACATCATTATCTTAGGTTCAAAAAATTTTGCACCAGAAAACCAATTAACAATCCTCTGCATTAGCACGTATTTCTAACAAATTCAATTTTTTCATCGAATATATGAAAAAAAATTATAAATGAATATAAACCTTGGTAGTGAAAAAGATGCGTTTCCCCTGGCTCTTGGCTTGAACCCAGGAATTACAAACGAAATTGGCAGTGCCAGCAATGAAGCCTTCAATGGAGATACTCTTGATGAACATCTCTTTATGGTGCTCATTTTCAACATAAATGGCTCCTACTTCTCCAAAACTTGATGGAACTACCAAGTCTGCTTCGTACCGGATTTCTGATCCTTTTTCGTCTTTCTTGTGTGCATACCCTTTAATTTTCGGCTTCTCCAATCCCGTCTCTTCAAAATATACCCCAAAAAATAAAATTTAAACAAAATTAATTCTGCATTACTCCATGAAAATTGCAACTCTTTTTTTTTTCTTTGCTATTAAAATTTATTTTTTATTTATAAAATTTCGACTTAGTTTTAATTGAATATTGCATAATTTTGAGGAAGAAAAGTTAAAATTCATAGAGCTCTGAGGTGTTTGGGATTGCTATTGCTGTTAGAAAATCTGGTTTAAATTTTTTTATTTATTTATAAACTATTTTTAAAATCCTTTTCTGATAAAAAAAATCTATATTTTTTTTTCAAATATCGTTTTTCCAAATGTAATATCAATCAGGGACTTCGTAGATATATGTATTTATGAGGTGGGGAAAATTAACGAAAAAATCACAAAGGAATTTCTTCTTCAAAAGATAAACGTATATAAAACTCTCTTTTAAGATCCTCAACCTCTCGGACAGAAGATCGGTAAAAAAAATTGATATATTATATAAAATTAAATTTGATTTTCTTTTCTTCAATTATGCTGTTTTATTCAGCAGCTGAAAATATAGTAATAAAATATGATGTTTGATCTCCAGCATAATCAAAACATTATTATTAAAACAGTACTTTCTGGTAAAAAATTATAAAAAAGAAAAGAAGAAAAAGAAGCCAAAGAATTAAAGTAATTACTCTGTTAACTAAAACCACTTACTGGGATCAAGCTCGGAACTAACAAGCTCAAGGAGAAGTGTTCTTCCAAGTAAGTCAGTAATGTCATCAAGGCCTCGATCTATGCCTATGTTAGATAGGAATCCACCAACAGTTCTGTTCACAGTTACTATTGCTTTCACTTTTGTAGATTTATTTTGCTCTACGTTGGCTATGGCTTTTGTGTTGGCAGTTTTATATCCAACTCCAACCACTCTTTTCTGTGTTTTAGTAAATGAGGACTTTGAAGGAATTGAGAGATGGGTTTGGGCATTGCCATGGATGAATGGTTTGGGCAGCAGAAGGAGAGCTGTTGAAGATTGAGAATGCTGAACCTGTGGCTTCAGCATTTTCTTAGATTAATTTTTGTTGATGAGGGATGATATACTTTTGATTGTGATAGGAATTGGAGACTTGAGAGTCTTGGAGACTAAGGGTTGCGAGCTATGGCTATATATATAGAAGTTGCTCCGCTCAGATAATTATACAAATTTAAAAGTGAGGAAAAAATATACATTAAATTAAGCAAAATTGCTAAGCATATCCTCAACAATCATCCTCTAATTAGTTAATGAAAAAAAAAATATATATATATATATATATAATTTATTTTTTCATCAATAAATTATATAGTATTTAAAAATAAAGGATAGAAATTCGGTTCATAATTTTTTTAAGAAAAGTGTTGATATAAGTAGATTCGATCTTAGCCAAAAGCCGAGAAAGGTATAGTGTTGATATAAGTAGATAATTAATAATACGGAAAGAGAAAAAAAAAGGCATTAAACTGACTGGAGATTGATATTTTAATTATTTATATAAAAGTTGCTACGCAATTACAATAATATAGAAAGAGAAAAAAAATAATTTCAATTAAACAAATAGAAGTTTGACTTTATAATTATTAAAAAAAACATTCAATTAATAAAAATTTAATTTCATAATTATTAATTTACGTAAGAGTTGTTAGGCAGAGGTAACAAATACATAAGGAAAGTAGAAACAGAAAAAAAGACATTAAACTGATAGGAGTTTGATTTTCTAATTATTTATATAGAAGCTGTTACGTAGAGACATTAATGTGAAATAAAAAATTTAAGCCAATAAAATATATGTTCAAAGTTTCACACAACTGTTTATATTATGCGAAAATAATGCAGTAGAGGCCATTTCTTTACAGGAGTGTCGTAGTTTTACGCATAAAAAGCTGAATAAAAGAATGCAACAATACTTTTTTTTAATATTATTTCAATACTTAATTTTTGATTGGTGGGTGAAAATAAAAAATAAAAAAATTATTTTAAAATTTTCTATTTTCTTATTAATTAATTATAAAATAAATATTAAAAAATAAAAAATATTTTTAGTATTTATTTATTCGATAATCTTATAAAACAGAATATATATATATATATAAATCTTGGTATTATATACATATTTTATAAGCATGCGGATAATGAAGAAGGTAAATAAAATAAATAAACAGAAGAAGAAAATGGGAAAAAAATAATTTTTATCAAGAAAAATATAGGGTAGGTGAAATAACAATTATCAAACACCATTTATATATATATATATCAACTTTTCGTATGACGTAATCAAAGTTTTTTTTTTTTTAATTTCGACGACAATTTTGTACTACCAATTAATGTGGATATTTTGTTTGGACTTTCTTTACAACTTTAATTAGAAAGTAAAAAAAAATGTATAATTGATAATTGCACTAAACGCTGCATAGTGTGGAGAGAAATAGGTTGTTAAGGCAGTAATTGTGTACTATTTAGGATATCAGTCTTATATGTTTTATATTAATATTGTATAGTATAATTAGTGTAGATTTTTAAATAGAGTTATATTTTTAAATTATATTTCTAAGTAGGTTTAAATTATCACAGTTTGTATAAAAAACAATATCGATAAAAATAATAGATTTTAAAAAAAAAGAAGAAAAAAATAGAAAAGGAGTGGGAAGTTATATAATACAAAATTAATATGAAAATATTTTTTTTTTTTTAAAATACTGCCTTAACATTAGGGATAGGAAGAGATGTGGGGCCTAGCTAGCAGCCACATGGATGAGTTTATCTTACCCCCGATGGATCGATCGCGAGAGATGTAGACCCTAGCTAGCAATGGTTTTTGACCTTTATGGTAGCCCTGGACCACTAAGATTAATAATTATTTGCAGAAATTCATCAAGCACTTGGAGAGCATGGCAATGAAGTTGCTGTAAAATGGTAAGCATCCCAAACTTTTCTTACAGAAAATCTTATCCTCAGATAACACGTGGACCACTTATCTGTTGCTATTTAAATTCCAACCCAATCACCTCAAAATTGGACATTTGGGACTGCTGAAACCGTGAGTGGGGGGTCCACCTACGGTGATTTTAGTACTATTACTTTTGCGAATAAGCTGCAGAACTAACTCTGTACTGATTCACTTATTGGTTTGATTATTTATTACTTTTTTTTTTTTTGGTTTGACACATTGATTGCACATAAAAACTTTGAAAAAAAAAAGGCATAAAGCCATTTAAATGCATGTGATGTGATGTGATGTGGGAATCCTAAAGATTTGCTTGCCATTATTGGATTATTTTATTAAAATGTCACAAAAACGTGAATAAAGGATAGGTGTAATTATATGGTCAGTAGTAAAATTATTAGAAATTGGATAAAAAGAAAAAGTTGTGAATGATTATCTCCAATTTGACATGTTTTTCCTCAGTAAAATGCATTTGGACCATCTGCTGGCTGCCACATCTCATTTGTAGCTAACTATACATGCATGCACTGGGCAAGAATCTTTTTTCCCTGTTGAGCTATTTTTTAAAACTTGGAAATTGTCATGTGATGGATTGATCTGACGCACCGTCAAATAGGAAACGCATCCAACCAGAGATAATATTATTTTATTAAAATTCGAAAGCTGAGCTCTTAATTTTCAACAAAATATAATATTAATAATAAGGGAAGCTGTTAAACAGATAAATCACCTTTTTTTTTATTACAAAAAATGGTCAATTAGAGGTACAGTGGACATTTTATAATTAATACATGCAAAATATCTATTTTGCCCTTTATTAAAATTTCTTTCTTTCAAGCTTAATAAGTTGTTGGAGTTCAGCTATCTTAAAATGAGTGTTTTCCCATCATTTTAAGTCTAATTATGATAAATTTCAATATATCGTTCTAATTAACTGATTAATGAAATTTGTAATTTAATAAGAAAATCGCTCTTAATATTTTATCCAGTAAAAAAAATTTACTCGAATACTTATAATTTCGAAAAAAAAATCTTAAATTTTAATCTCTCACATTAATTACATTTTTACCTTTTCCAAGCCATGATTACCGCACCATCACTCTTATTCGCTTTTTTTTTTTTTTTTTCTTTTTCTCCACCGTTAAAATTTATTGCTTTTCTAATGTTAAAGGGACTCAAATGCAGTTCTTCCTATTGAGTTGCTTTGTAACCAAAATAAGACTCGTGAGTCATTAACATGAATCTGCAAGGAAATCGCTGCAACCTAATTTGAATAAAATTGCACATGTTATAATAAAAAATTATCACAATATAAAAACTAAAGTAAGGTTTAATCAAATTTTAATTAATTAATTGGAGTTTAGTTAATTAATTAAACTTAAATTGAATTCAATTTATTAAAATAAAATTGATCAATTTAACATAAATTGATCAAGTTGAGCTTAATATAAGCTTTAATTGATTGATTAAATTAATTAAATTAAATTAGAGTTCAGTTGATTAATTGAACTTAAATTTTATTTGATTAATTGAATTGGAATTCAATTTATTTCATTATACTTCAATTGATTAGTTGAATAAAAATTAATTCAATTGGAGTTTAATTGACTAATTAAATTTCAATTAAACTTGAATCGATTAAATATAAATTAATCAGTTGAATTTTATTGGATTAAATTGGTATTCAATTAATTAATCGAGTTTAAATTGAGCTTCGATTAATTAAATTAGGATTTAATTGATTGATTAAAATTAATTAATTGAATTTAATTAGATTAAATTGGATTAAATTGAAATTTAACCAATTAATTAAACTTAAAATTTATTATGAAAAAATTAAAATTTTGTAGATTTCTAAAATACTATTTTATGTCATTGGAACTTAAAATAATAAATAAAGGAGAAGAGTTAGTATTAGGAGTTGCAATGAGCTCACGTAGCAGGTATCCGTATATATACGGATTCATTTACCTCTCATGAGTAATTCTATTAGAGTTTTAGATCATATTTAGATATTTTAAGTACATGCTTTCAGTACTTGCTAACCGATTATATATATATATATAATGCACTATATATATAAATGTATAATTTGTTCTATTTTAATTTATTGAATGTAATAATATAAATAAATATATATTTTTTGTATGTTTTATTGGTTGATAAATTACAAATGTGGTTGGAGGTTAGAGATTTGTATTTTTTTGTTTTTATTATTTAAATATTATTTTTCAACAATTTGAAAAATTATTTTAATTTTGGTGTGTTGAATTAGTTTTTATTTATTTTTTGTTTATAGTAAAATTTTATAGTGAATTTCTTATATATTTTTAAATTTTTAATTATTTATTTATTTTAAATTTTTTAGTATCAAACGTGTATTTGTGTGAGTTTTTGTATTAATTGGATAACACCAATTGGGTTTGGAATGAATATAAATATAAATATTATAATTTTAAATTCATTCGTAACGAATTCAAATAAAAATACATATAATTGGATTCAAGTTTGAATTCAGATAAAACACTTTATACGGATAGTTTATCTGTTATCATGGTTAGTATTAAAAAATAATTAATAAAAATGTCGAAAAAATATATAGAGTTAATATAATATTAAAGGCAAAAAAAAGATCATTTCATTTTGATTTAGTTTTTACTATAATACATGGCCATATAAAGAGAATGGTGCATCAAAAAGTAAGGACATCTATTACATATATATATATATACACACACTAGTGAGTAATCATAATTTCATGTCGGAAAGCAAATCGTGTGATTTTTTTTATTAGAATGAAACTCGAGAACACTTTCAAAATACCTCAAGTCTAAATCTATCGATTATCCAAAACGATCATCTACCCAATAACTAAATTCCTCAAATTAGCCAAAACAATAACATATAATAACGCCACAACAGAACAAAAATATTGAAATGACTATCCACAAAAATGAATTTGATAGATGAAAATGATAAATACAAATAAATTGTCCTCACTAATAGATCAAAATAATGATGATTTTAAAAAAATAAAGTTATGTTATCACTAAAAAAAATTAAAAAGCAAAACAACCAAATAATCCTAAAGAAACCAAGTGAAAATTAAGAAGTATTTGAAATATAGTTGGTGGATTGCATGCAGTTACGCCATCTATGCGAGAAGGTGACTAACAATTGAAACTGGTTTGTATTTATGTTCCATTTTTAACTTATGGACGATAACTTTTTTTTTTATGCCTATGTATTTACTGCTATAAAAATTCAAAAACAATGATAGATTAAAATCCTTCTATTATAACTCGCTGATAGCAATACCACCATCATTTTAATAAATTTATAAAACGTGTAATTTCAATCCTCATATTTTTCTCATACATTTGCTTAGCAATAGAAACCTTAGCAAAGCATAATTAAAGCGACTCATAAGTCAATTAATGATGTGGGTTTTAGTCGAAACAAAATAAGGAAATTATTTTTAAAAAAAAAACATGTGCTTTTCAGGGCAGAGATATCAACAACAACCAACTTGGTAAACAAAGTTCGGATGACTAAGGCGAAAATGCAATAACATAACTTGACTATCAACTGACATAGACACAAATTTGGAAAAAGATTCAGAGAAACTACTTGGGAAATGAACTTATCTATTTAGAAGAGCACTTTCTTTGAGTAGATAGAGCCCACTATGCAACTCAACACTGCCAATCGCCTTCCCTGAATCCAGTGCTTGAAATTCACAAAGGTTTGGATAAAATTTAGTCACACAATTTAAGTCATGTGTAAGCTTGTTAATAGAAAGCAAATTGTAATCTAATTTTGGAACAAAAAGAACATGTGAGAGATGGAGATCCTGTGTTAATTTTACTGATCCAGTTCCTGTCACTTTTGAGAGTGAACCATCAGCTATCCGAACTGTACATGGACTTGAACAAAGGTTGTAATTTTGTAGAATATTAATGTCTCCAATCATGTGATCTGAGGCTTCAGAGTCGACTATCTATGGTTTTTATTTTCTGATTTATGCAATATAGGCTGAGGAGAAAATACCTTGATGAGCTAAGAGGCTGGTATATTGGTCGGCTGTTGCTGGTACTGCTCGAGAAGATATGGAGACCTGGTTAAGTAACTTTTGCAGTGCCTCAATCTACTCCTTGGTGAATGAATTAATTTCTGCATTATTATCTGATGTGGTAGCAACATTTGCACGACTCTCCCAATCATTTCTTGCATGATTTGGTTCCAATCAACTGATTTTCCATGCAATTTCCAGCAAGTTTCTTTAGTGTGACGTGGTTTCTTGCAGTATTCACACCATGTCTTTCCTTTTCTTTATTTGTTATCCTGAGAAAAATTGTGTGTACAAGGCTGACCCTTCAACAGTTTGAGTGTTTGAGTTGTTTGTCATAATCACCTTTCTTCTGCTCTCCTCTCGTCTAACTTCTGAAAAAGCTTCTCGTATGGTAGGTAGAGGTTTTATCCCCATGATTTTTCCCCTCATTTCTTCTAGGTCTTTATTTAGGCCAAGTAGAAACTTGAATGTCCTCTTTTGTTCAACAAGTTTCTTGTATAAAGCAGAGTCATCAAGGCATTTCCAAGAATAGATCTCGAACATGTCAAGTTGCTGCTAGCACCGTATAAGGGCATTGAAATATGGAGTGACACTCAATTCCCCTTGTCGTAGGTCATGAAATCTGGTTTCAATTTCAAATAACTCTGAGGTATTTTCTGAACTGGAATATGTTTCACGTGCAGCATCCCATATTTCCTTGGCTGTCTGGTAGAGTAGAAAGTTTTCTCCAACTTCAATGGTCATGGAATTTATTAACTATGACATAACCATATGGTCTTCTATTTTTCAGGTCCGATATTTAGGGTCCGTTGCTTCTGGAACAACAACTTTGTTGGTGAGATGTTCATCTTTCCCTCTGCCACAAATGAACATGAAAACTGATTGTGACCATTGAAGGAAATTATGGCCATTGAGTTTGTAATTGGTGACAAGAGGAGATGAATTTTTCTGTGATGGTGGGAACTGGAGAGCTTTGCTCGGTTCTGGAATTGATTTTCGAGGATGATGTTTGTGAGTTCATGTCGTATTTAATCATGATAGGAGAACAACAATATGAAGAGAATTAGGGTTCAGAACCAAGCTCTGAAACCATGAAGGTTTTAATGAGAAGAAATATATAGAATTTCTTATCTTTACTAGGAATTACAATATGATATTTATAAGCTAAAGGGGCTGGTATTCCAGTCCACTAATCTAGGAGAAAAATAAGGAAAGAATCCCTGTCACTAAGGAATCCCACTAAAACAGGAAACATAAAAACAAATCCTAATCTAAATAAAGAATAAATAATCCCGAACTAAATGCACAATGATATGCTCTTTTGTACAGAATATTGATTACATGCCATCCATTATAGGCCAAGTTAAGCCTAAGCTGGTATGGCAGGGAAAAGAAGCATATAATACCCATTCATCTGTGTGCGCGTTTTCTTTAGATTTATGAAGATGACTAGTGCAAAACCATAGTTGGTTACATAAAACTCCCATTTTCTTATGCTCTTTAGGCCGTTTAAGATTTAGGTGGTACTTGGTTAATGCCGAAGGCTAGCTAAAGTGTGATTCTCCATTCTATTTGATCATTCTTCCAGTGACTTTTCCTGTTTGAATTGCAGGGTCTGAATATTTTTCGGTTTGCAGACCGCATACCGCTGCTTTTTGAGCAAGGTGCAGATGTAGTCACCAGGACTGCTCTCAAGAGAATCAAGTAAGATAAACGAGCATGATAGGTTCTTTTGGATATATAGTGGTGGGAGGATAGTGCTGAGACAAACAGAAACTCTAGCTGGTATATCTTTTTCAGTTGGACTAGTTACAAGATCTACCAGATGCAAGGCAAGATAGGTGTCTTTGTAAGCATCGTGTGCACAAAAATCCCGTTTAAAGGGAGGACTGTAAAGGAATACATTGGAGATGATATCACTGAGATAGCTGCTGCTGTCAAGGTCATGTGTTAATTCTCCAGCATGCCATTCAGCAGTGCTGCATCCATCTAAAATCCAAAATTATGAAGAAAATGCAGGCCCGTGAACAGCAGGAGCGTAAACGTAATTTAAGCAAGTAATAAAAGTCACTCCTCTAGGCCTAATCAATCTTTTGTAGTATTTTCATCTACTGAATTTAGATTTTATTAAATGGCAGGTGCATACCTGATGCCACAGGAGCTGTATATGATGTTTTTGAGAGAAATAGCAGATGCACAAGCAAAGAAGAAGAAAAGTTATGAGGAGGAATCAGAAATGCTCGATAAAGTATCAGCGGGTTTGATTAAAAAAAACACACTCACGGAAAAGCTCACAGAGTATGTTGAAAAGGTAATTTACGGTTGAAGTTTGTTTTAATCCTTCATTGTTGATTATTTGAATACTTTTATTGAGGCCTTTTAGTGAAGAGCTGTGACCTGGATGGCTTTTGCATTAATGGCTACTGATGATTTAGGTTTCCCCTTACTCACAAACCATGTTGAGTATTTCAGCATTTGCCGATTCCAACTTTCAAAAGGCTTAGAGCATGTCTAGCTTCAAGCAAGTGCTTTGATTAAGAAGCTTGTTGTCTTCTTTGGTCTTATTGTTGCCAGCATACTGCAATTTCTTGCTTAGAAGTTATTACACGTCAGAATATTATTCAACTGCATGATATCCTTGTTAGTAGCTTTTAAGTGTTTTCATTTTATTTTGATGTTGGGTAAAATTAAACCATTATGGATATGGGATATACTCACTACAACAATTTGGCAAATATACTCACTCGATGGATGTCATATCTCTACACTTTAATGGCAGATAATTAACAAACGAATTTAGGTAAACAATAAATCTCTCTTCTCTGTATTTTCTTTTTCTTTCTTTTACATTTTTTTTTCTTTCTCTATCAATTTGTAGGTTGAGGGCTGTTGATTTTGCTTTCTTATACAAGAGTCATTTCTGCTATATTCCCAATTCATTTCTTCGGATTTGAGTTCAGGTAATTAGCATTATTTTCTTTTTCTTTGATCTCAATGATGATTTTTCAGGTTTTGTGTTAGCTTCCTATTTTATATGTTATTTATTGTGATTATTTGGATTCTATGTGTTATTTATTGTGATCATTTTTTTTTTATCTCTCGTTATTACTGCTTTACCATATGAAGAATTTTATTGTTTTTTTTATGAAATGATATGTACCAAAACTCCCCTTTATGCCAAGCACATAGCCATAGTGGTAGTAGATAGAAGGCAATGAGAACTCCATCAAAAAGGTGCTACAAGACGACCTCACTTCTTTTTTTCCATTTTTTTTTCTCATTTTCTATTGTTTAATACTAAGTTTAGTTTTCACTTATCCTTCAAAGGATGTTGATGATAGTGATTTCTACTGTTCTAGTTGAGATTTGGGGGTTTTTTGTTTCTGGGTCTTTAATTTCTCAAATCATTTATACGTAAGTATAAAAAACAAAATTGAGTTTATTAATCATTCAACTTGGGGGGCCAATTTGAATATATATATATATATAAATTTCTGCAAATAATTGTGCATAATTTTGGGGCTATTTGCATTTCTTTCACGTGTATGGAAATCCAGTTGCTGTTGTTGCTGTTGGATTTTGTTCATTTCTCCTTGTCCATCGCTACTATGTGCTTAAACCCCCCAATTCTTTATACTATGTTCATGCTTTCTCTCTTCAATTTTTTCCTTTCTTCATTTTCTTCTCCGTAAGAATTATAAAGAAGTTCATGATCAAATCATCAAGATTTTCAAATCTTTAATTTTTTCTTCATCCATTTCATCCATCTCTTCTCTCTTGTACTATTCTATGTAGTTTCCCTAATATTAAAATCTATTATTTTTCTTGTTTATTGGGTTATTTCTCCATTTCTATCTATCAGTATGTATGTGTGCAAAAATAAATTGTAAGTGCGGAATAAGGTAATTATATTGATTCATTCATGATCCAGCCCGTTGGCATTATTATTAGGTTATTTTATAAGTTTTTGTTTTCTTAAGAAAAGAAACAAAGCTTATCAGATTCGGTGCAGATAGTGTTCTTAATGAAATAAGGAAAATAATAATAACTATAATAAAATATATAAAAACTAATGTACAGTTGTGAAAATAGTAATTGATAATAAAAATAAAGTCAAATATGAATAATATTCGGTATTCATATGATAGACCATGATTTCTATAGTTTGTCATTTGTCTTTCAAGGTATTTTTGACTAATACTTTGTATTTAAATATGGACTTTGATAAGACAATTTCTAAAAGTTTGCTTCCAAGTCGTTATAAATTTTTGAGATGTCATATTATTGTTCTGTTCATAGTTAGCCCCATATTTTTACTTATTTTTATTATTTTATATAATAATTATATATTTAGTTTTCATTATAAAAATATTTTTTTTTCCTAAACTATTTGTATTTTGTCTATTGCATTTTGTAACTTTTGTTTATTCTCTTATTGACTATAAGTAAATTTAAAATAATTAAAATTAAACAATTTAATTTTTAGCAAAATCAAAGTTAGAGTTCTTATTTTGACAAATAAAAGTTAGAATGTTTAATTTGAATAAATGAAAATTCAAAGACCAAATATATAGAGCATATATAATTCAAGATCCTAAATATGCACAGTTCTTATTCAACTATTATTATTGTTTAAAAAAAGTAAGAAAAAAAATTAATTGTTATTGATGATATACATTATGACTTGTTTCAACCAACATTAGATAGTGCATGTCATATCAAAGAAGTCATGCTTCAATCACATCTTTTTTGTTTGTTGGTGTAACAGTTGTAAGGCTAAGGCATCTGTTTAACAGTTGTATGAACAAAATAAAAATGAATCATTCAAATTTAAAAGAAAATTGCATTTCTATAAGTCAAGCAGTTCATTTAATTAAAAAAAAAACTTTTAGAGAGGAAAGTTATTGTAGGGAAATGTATGAGACAATTTTGCCACAAAAACATTTGTAGCATATACTAAAACTTTTGGCAATGATAATTTTTGTCGTTATAACGTTTTCATGACAAAAGATTTACAATCGTCGTTATAAGTTAACCAATTTGCGACAAATACTTTCTTCTAAAACAATTTTACAGTAGATGTTAACACTAAATTACTTTTCGTCCCCTAAAATACACACAATAGGGGACCGTTTTAATGTTGTCGCTAAAATGTCTATTTTTTGCGACGATTAAGTTTACTCGTCGCTAATATATTTTAGCCTTGGAGATTTGGCGACGAATACCGCTTCGATTATTTTTCGTCGCTATAACTTTTAGGCGACGATTTACCTATTTTTGAGGACGAAATATTTGTTGTAGTGACTAGTAGAATTATACTTGGTGGAAGTTGGAAATATTGCCGGTGGAGACGTTCATACGTGTATCCATTTTATTTGCAGGTGGACTGTGAGATGGCAATAGAGTATGCTACACAAAGTGGTGTAAGCGAGGAAACCGGAGAAGATATATATATCCAAGCGGTCGAAGGTGAAAATAAATTCATTGACTTTCACAGTCCGATGTTTGTTTCCAGGCTAATCTCTGAAGCAATTGTTGGATATTCTTTGATTGCCTTTTATACTTGTGTGGTTCTTTAGATGGAAGAATTGTTGTACAACTCAGTTCATTATTTAATTTGCATATAATAAAATGAAATGTTAATCTGAGTCACACTTCATGCCAAATGTGGTTCTCTGAATTATTTTTACTTCTGAGGATGTAATCGATATTTTGCCTTGCAGCTTCTCTTCCAAAACAAGTTGTTACAATGATTACTTATTTCCACATCTACTTTTACTTCAGTTATAAAATTTTATGTTATCACAAATTTAATTATTATTAATTGCAATTTTATCAAAAGCAAAATATTTTTATATACGGAAAATCTAATATGACATATGAAGATACCAAATTGTGTCAATTTTTATTTTATAGAAATGTATAACTTTGTTTAAGAAAAACAAAAACACAACAAAAAAGAATTTCTATTTAAACACATTAAAACCCATAAGACCCATTATTGAACAGTTTATTTACCTTACTGCTCTCTAAACTCAGCCCAGACACATTTACAAAACGACGTCGTTTCCCACTGTCCAGAAAGCAACCCTAATCCTTATATTCCTCTCCTCTTCACCGCCCTTCTCTTCTCCTGTCCTCGATCTGCCACTTCTCCTGCTGCTCTTCTCATCTTCTTCTATTTCTTTGTTCCTCCAGTCTCAGATATGTGCTTTTTAGTTTTCTGTTGATTTCTGACTTTATTGTTTCAGGTTGCTTATTAATCGTATCGTCAGTAAGTATCTTTGTCGCCTTTCTTTTCCATCTGTGTTTTTTTAGCTTCCTCTATTCCTACAGTATCATATCAGTGTTTTTTTAGTTTCCTAATGATTCTGACTTTCTTTATTGCCTCTCTTTTGCATCTGTGTTTTTCAGTTTCATCTCTTCCTCCAATATCAAATCTGTGTTTTTTAGTTACCGATTGATTTCTTTCTTTCAGGTTGCTTATTAATTGTGTTATATAAGTTTGATTTCTGTTGAAGCTATGGAGGAAGAATCTAGGTTTGACGGCTCAACAAAGTTTGTCCAGCTAGAGGTTGGTTCATGCAACTCCCTCCTTCAGTGAAAGGACTCATCTTCTGCATTTAGATGCTTTTTTCGTTTTTTTTTTTAACTTTACTCTGCTGTAAGGCAATGTAAAAATCCCTTCTTTTCTAATATTACCATCTTCTTCTTCTTCTTTTTCTCTCCGTTTTTCCGTGTCATTATCATTTTGTTTCTGGTTTTCTATAAAATATTCATGTTATCCTTTTGGGTTGTTCTCTAATATTTATTGGTTTGTTTTGGATTATGATAATTATTGATGAGTTTTACTTTCTAAGTTTTCCCTCCGGACAGTGGTTTCATCTAAATCATCCAAGGCGGAGGAGTTGTCATCCACAATAGATGAGTGGCTTAAGCGACTTCCAAACAAGAAAAGCCTTTATACTCTCGCAATTTGCCTTGCATTGAAGCGTAGCTTAGGGATGTAAGGTCTTACGAGAACAAGGACAACCATGCAATTTGGTTGATTGAAAAGCCTGAATGGCACACCCCGTTATCGCTTGACATAGATGATCGCTATATGAGGTAAAAGTGTAAAACTTTATGGATTTCTGTTCTGGTTTTGTTAATGGGTTAATGTGATGTTTTCAACTCAACTTCTGGATATGTAATCCTAATGGCGCTTTGGTCCATTAACTAAAGCTCCTTGATGTTTAATGTTGTTTCTCTCTAAAAAATATACTTTGTTTATACCTATGGGAACTGGTTTTCTGTTTATTTTTATCAATTGCGACGATCAAATTTTGCATTATTGGCAATTTCCTTTTATGTGGAATGAGTATTCTTTCATGCATAAATTTCAAGTGATAAAATGATTTTAATCTAGGGCAGTTAATTATATTAATTGTAACCATTGTGTTCTTTCCGGAAAGTTCCAGAAAAAGAAACAAACACATCATCCAGAGTTCAAACTTATGAAGGTGAATGGTTCTGTATTTTCTATGAACATGAACTATAACTTAGGTTATCTTGCGGTTGGGTCTGATCAAAGAATATGTAAGATCATTATCATTTCTTTCTTGCTCTGTATATTTATTTCCTGATTATTATCATTTAATTTAGAGCACAACTTTAATTGTCAAAAATAAAATTTATGGTTCATGTGATATGAGCATACATATCCAACAATAGTGCGATATGCGTTGAACGTAAGTTTATGATAGGTTTACCGTTGGATCAATAATATTAACTTGATATTTTGGAAGAGTCCAAGTGGCTATTATGCAAGCGTGGAAAGAGCCTTATTAGTAATTGTGTCTTTGATGCTGACTTTTCATTATGATGTTTTGCTTTGTCATATAAATGTTATATGATATTATAATCCTCAATTTTCTATTAGGTGGCTCTTATCTCAATCATGGCTGGTCTAGAGGTTGCTGCTGCTGAGGCTGCTGTCACATCACTTTGTCACGAGCAATCATGTCTGAGGGAGATTTTTTAAGGCACGGAGGATTTTCATGAGCAAAGGACTCTCCCATGCTCCATTCCAATGCAGAGGTGGTTTATTTATATTATTCTTACCCTCTGATGTTCCTACGGGTACTATTGGGCTCATGCATTATTATTAAATATGAAAGTTTTACCTTTTTTTGTTGTCTTTTAGAGACCATCATGTCGAGGATACAGACATAAAAGAGGGATCCACTCAAATGATATCCATGAATTTAATTATAGGAGTTAGTTTAATAAAAAGTATTGTTCATCATTTTTCTTTTTTAATAGACTATGGTGTTCATATTAATAGATTCCGTAATGAATGGTTTGCTAATTCCCAGTTTTTTGCACTGCATAATTACAGTCATTCATCTATATTTTATTTATGCAGATTGGGTACTGATTAGCTTCTTCGCAGTTCCATTTATATTTTGTAGAATGGCCAATGTTATATGCATGTGAGACCTGAAAATACAGTATTTCTAATGATTAGTTGGTATTCTTTTTGCACCATCAAAGAATTAGTGTAAAAAGTTTCTTTTTCGTGTTTTACAGGTGGTCATGACATGTTAGCTGGAGGATCAAGTGTATTGAATGGTCCGTATCCAAGCAAAGGGACTTCTGTTGAGGATTCTCTAAAGCAGCCTTCTTCGCTGATATGTTCTGAGAAAGCTGCCTGCATCTATTCTTTAATTCGTGGCGTTTCTTTTATATTTATGTTTTACATGTTTTACATTAGGGAGTCAAGAAGGTCATTTATACAAAGAAGTTCCATTCCTATATTTGTTGCTGAGCTTCAATACTCTGTGTTACATCGGATGTTAGCCTTTTACTCCTTTTCACCACTTGAAAATTTGAAATAAGGTGGTGATTTTGTCTTTATTTCCTTGGTTTTCATCATCAAGTTATTGGTTGGATTCATACCAATTGCAAGCCATTAACCTCAAAATAAGTAGGCCATCTCCATCATGGAAATTCTTTTTCATCAGATAAGGATGTGCAAAATACTATGCATTGTTATGGTGAAACAACACTATTGTTAACCTAATCATACTTCCTATATATAGGTTTTTTGTATAGGCCAAAACATCCTGGCAATTTTATGCAATGCGCTGTGGTTGAATAGAAAATTTTTATTTTTGTGTCAAGAAAATGAGGTGAACATGGCAACAGCTTGCAAATTCATGGGCAATTTAATGACAAATTTAGTTATAGCATTGGGACAATTATCTCAGTGGGGTTATGAATTTTTTTTTTATTTTAGTAAGAAAATTTAGATATTGTGCTTAAAAGTAAGCAAAATAAGCATTATTCTTAATTTATTATGTTCTTTAAATTGACAACAATTGCATTATTTTTGATATATTTGCAGCTTTACTTGAGAAGTGATCTAATGCATTTAATCTTACAGGTATTTTATGAAATGTCGTCTTTTTCTCTCCCACGCAATATTTCGGCTCACATTTGACTCTGCTCGAACTCTTCTCCTTCCGCTTTCGACCCAATACTACTAGAGTGATAACATTTGACTCTGCTCGAACTCTTCACCGTCCGCTTTCGACCCAATACTGCTAGAGCGATATAGGGACGTAGCCACAATTACTGTCACTCAAATTCCAGCGGTAAAGCTGTTCTCTTCAGGGAGGTGAAGTCCAAAAAAATAAAATTCTGAATGAGTGAATCTCTGGTCTGATTGAACGAGATTCTGCGATGTATAGATCGGCTCAGGTTAGAATAATCGGTAGAGATTGTTTAGGTCTAAGCCTACGAGACTGTCAAGGTCGTGATTGCGGATTGCAAATGTCAGCAATGAACAACGGTAACGCTATTGAAAATATTAAATATAAAATAAGATAAAAAAAATAGAAAATAGCGTAAAATAAATAATACTTAAAAAAATAAAAATATTGAAAAGTAAAGTACTGATTCGTTATTAAACGGATAAAAAACCTAAAAAAAAAAAGATCAAACAGTCTGGTTTAGAGTGAAAAAAAGATTTTCTGTCAATAAGATGACGTGCGCAACATCATAGTCCAATAAAAATATTTCTCCTTATAATATTTGTACAAAATAATATGCTAATTGTATTATGGATTCTGTCATCATAAAAAAAAAAATTTGTTTTTTTGAAATATATAAAAATTAAATAAAAATTCTTTGAGGTGATTGAATATATAGGTTCATAATATAAAAATTGAAAATAACGGTATTTGCAAAAATGCCACCGTGTTGTGCTAATAGTAGCATTGTCTTCGTGTGGCCGCCCAACTCGAATTTGCTCCAGTCTAATATCCACCGGCGCCCGGCCCTGTACCTCTTTTGGGCCGGTCTAAATAAAACCCCTCTTTCAAAACGTCTCATAATTATAAGTTTGTATAAACCTGATTTCATCTTTCTTTTCAACTTCAAGATCTAATTTGCAGGATTGAGAAATGGCGAATGCTCCCCATCTTGCAATTCTTGGAGGCGGCATTTTCGTTAAAACGCAATACATTCCCAGATTAGCAGAGATCTCTGATCTGTTCGTTCTTAGGGCCATTTGGAGCCGCACTGAGGTCACTATTTACTGATGTAGTTTTTTTCTTTTTGTTTCTTTGCTCTGTCGGTGTAAATGTAAATATGTCTTAGTGCGTAGGAATCTGCGAGAGCAGCAGTGGAGATAGCGCGTAAGCATTTCCCAGGAGTGGAATGTAAGTGGGGTGATGAGGGTCTTGATCAGATTGTCCAAGATGAGTCGATTCTAGGTGTTGCTGTGGTTCTTGCTGGACAAACTCAGGTTTACTTTTCTGTTATAGAAATACTTGAACTTCAAGTATGCCTACCAAGTTAAAATGCATAATTCGGTAGTTCAGTAATAGACATACAAGAGAATAAAATGCGGAACTGTAGAAAATTTTAATTTGGCTTTAATCTTTGACCCTGGTCAAGATATATTTGCACTTGTTCATTATGTTATTTTATAATGCTAGGGTTAATTTCACGTATGCTCACTGAACTTTGCTCTAATTGTATCAGAAAATCACTGAACTATATGTTCGTTTCACTAAAATTATGTAATGACCTCAAGGAAGAGATCAAGCAGGGCAGAGGAATTAGAGAAAAAAAAAAATCAGAGATTAGAGAGCAAGATGAGAGAAACTTAGGCAGAAAAGAGAGAAGAAGCAGAGAAGGAGACTTAGGATTGAGAGAAAAGCATTTTAGAGGGAAATTCAGTTTGTAATTTCATTTCATGCATAAATCTGTAATACATCAGGATATGTATATATACTACTTGTAAATGGACAGCTCATGCTCTCCACATCATTGTACTAATTATCCTCCAATAAAAAACATTCATTCTTCCAAATAGGCTGCCATCTCAGCTATGATGACTAACCCTACTAACTAACTTTCTAAATTCAAGGAGAATTAACAGAATGCCAAAAGCTAACATATAGTGCAAGTAACGGGCATATTCTCTTGCTTCTCACAGCTCATGCATATTGACAGTTTGCAGAAGCTTCTTACTAACATCTCTCACTAGATTCTTCTTCAAGGTCTTGCTGGATTGAGCTTGAGCTTTACTGAATTGGGCTTCCATTTCTCCTGTGCCAAGCTGAATGTTCAGCATCTCACTGAGCTGGTTGCCTTTTTGCGCGTCTAGGCTTTCTTCCTCTTGCTAGAACCATTTTATTGGCTTTTTGTATTATTACAAATTACTTCCGACTAGTTTTCAAATATTAGTAACTAGAAATATGACGTGTCACCGGATATTGCCACATCAGTAACTTCTAAAAAAAATCATGCCACGTGACAGATCCAACTGTCGAAAAATAGTTAATTTCACCTACAGTCATTGAACTTTACTTTATTTACCGCAATATCACTAAACTTTTTTTTTATCTTGAAAAATAACAACTTTATTTTTATTTAAATTTCAGCCAAATTTGATGAGTAAGCAACTGAAAATCTGACTTGGTAGCAGATGTAGCACTGGATTTATGCCAAAAATTTTGAATCTATTGTCTTATTCCTCAAAAATCATGATTTTTTGTGGCTCTAACAAACTGTGTTTTCCTGGTAGTGCTGGCTTGAGTTCTATCCAAGATGGGTTACCTCAGTCTCCCAAGTCTGTTGTTTAAGAGAAGAAAAATCAATTTGTAGGAGTTAATGGCTATGGAGCTCATGCGTAGGATCAAGTGTCACATTAGCTGCCAAATCACATTTTTAGTTGTTTATTTATCACATTTGGCTAAAAATTATTTAAGTAAAAGAAAATTAAAGTTTTGTTATTTTTTTCGGAAAAAAAAAGTTTAGTGATTTTACGGTAAATGAATCAAAGCTCAGTGACTGTTGGTGAAAATTAACCTTGACATGTCATCTTTCTCTAGATAGGTCTGTCACATGGCGGCTGATGTGACACAATTTTTAAAAATTGTTGACATGTCATCTACGTGGATAATGAATTGGCAAAATCTAGTGATACTTAAGCTAACACGTCAGATTTTCGGTTACCAATATTTGAAAACTGACCGTAAGTGATTTTAGTAAAATGAAAACATAGTTTTATGATTTTTCTGGGGCAATTTTTTTTTTGGTGATTTTACTGGAATTGAAGTAAAGTTTAGTACCTATAAGTGAAATTAACCCTATAATGTCAGTTAAATTGGTCATGTTGTTAACTTTTTTTTTTTTAATTGAAGATTCTGCTTTAGCATGTTTTGAGCTTGTTATTAGATCATTACCTAAGTAAACCAATGTGTGCAGGTTGATATTTCATTGAAGCTACTTAAGGCAGGGAAGCATGTCCTACAAGGTGATACAAGTTTTATTTAGTGTGTTTTCACCTTAGGCTACTGAGATTCTAGTAGTTCAGATGGAAATGAGTTTTTTTTTTTTAGTCACATCCTGTATATACAGCCAAAAAGTTGACAAAAATAAATTGATGAACTAAAAAGAGCGGGGGAAGAAATGTGCACGCCTTTAAGGGCTTGATATGTACTTAAACTTTATTACGTTTTTCTGTTGATAACATAACCTTTTGTAATACATAGATTTTTTAATGTTCCTTTTACTAATCTTCTTCTTGTTTTGGCGAGTATTCCTTCTCTAACTTGGTGAATCTGCAGAGAAACCAGCAGCAGCATGTAAGCCAGATTCTTTTTCTTTCATTCTCCTGCCATCTCTTTTATTTCCCCCTTTTTCTTTTTTTTTTTTGGGATGATGTGGTATTTTTTATCTTCAATCTTGAATCTGCATGACATTTAGGATTGAAAGTGACTCCATGAGTTCAAAAGTGTTCATGGAATTTACATTCTTAGGTTATAGATTGAATTATTCATAGATTCTTTAGGTAGATCCACTCCTCTTATTGTTGAATCTAATTTATACATTTAAACTTTTTTCTGCGGTAAATAGTAATACTAACATTCCTCTCTTTGAATCGATAGGTGAAAAAAACTGAAAACAAATATGATCTACAACTATGTCATCCTGAATCTTTAGCTAAAAGCCTGAAACTTTGGTTTGTAATTCTACAGGATATTTACCTAATTATACGTAACATAATTTAGAGCACTAACTAATGATGCACTGTAGACCTGAACAGACTGCATGGAACTATTTTCTCTAATGAAGTCAAATACAGGACTCCGATTGACTCATTGCAACAATGAAGACTCTTATGTATGCGAAAGAGATTGCTGCTCCAGTGGTGTAACTTTGTTACATGAATGTAGACAACATGAAATTTCATTCCAAATGTCCCAATAGAAGATAGGACAACAATATGTTAGGCATAAAAAAGACTTGCTAAAATCTTTAAAGGAATTTTAACATGTAATATGAATGGCAATAAAAAAGACTAATAGATAAGCAGATGTAGTCACTTTTTCTGGTTCAGGTTACCCCCTACTTGATGTTAGGCATAGACTTGTTCACAGGGCAGGGAATCTGTCTGGTTACCCAGTTTGGCTCACAAAAATAGCAGAGTTGGAGTTATGAGGGTTTTTCTAATTGAGACTGAACAAATGCTGACCTAGTTCTGCTAAGCAGGCTTAAGAATGCACTTTCCTCGAGGTCTCCTGCCCAACCAATCTATATACAACTGGGCGTAGGCAATAAAATCCTGGTCTTGAAAGTGATTGGGTGTTGTTTGATGTTCACTCTGGTTTTAATAATGCAGCTATAAGTGAAATAGAAACTGCACTGTCAAGCTACAAATCTCTTTGTGTCAATTCCCCTGGTCAACCGATATGGGCTGTGGCAGAGAATTATAGATTTGAACCTGCCTTCGTTGAGGTATCGGTTATATGTATGTTATATACTTTCAATTACTCCAGGTTATAGTATATACTTATTATTGCATCCACAGTGCAAGAAACTAGTGGCTGAAATTGGGGACATGATGACAGTCCAAGTTATCGTTGAAGGATCAATGGATAGTTCAAACCGTTATTTCTCGAGCTCATGGCGGCGCAATTTTACTGTATGTATTTTTGTTGGATTTTTTTTCTGAAATTTTCTTTCATTGATTTACAATTGATTCCCAGACATATGCTTTCATTCTGCTCTATCACATGAGAGGAATTAATTTTCATCATCTTTGATATGAGATAATAAATTCCCAGAGCAAATGCCATATAATATGAGGTCATGTAGCAAGAGAACAATGTTCTTTTGTCATTGCACAAAATACAGGAGTATCTTACAGTTCTTGCAATTATGTAGTTCAATAAAATTTCAATATTCCAGTGTTTTTATGTGTGGTTGCTGGTGTAAATATTTCATTTGCTACTATCATACATGACCTTCTTTATTGCCAGTTTACTGATGAGGTGTCCTCCTTTCTGCAGGGAGGTTTTATTCTAGATATGGGAGTGCATTTTATTGCCGGATTAAGAATGGTATCTCACATTTCAATATGTCTAGCTGAAATTTAGGGGTCGTGGTTCTCCAAATAGCATGTTCAGCCCTTTGTTTTTGACAATGTTCCGTTACTTTTAACATCACATTTTATTTGATCTTCTGAACACTAGTAATGTAGATGTGTTAGAGTTTTTATCTAAAGGTACTGCTTCTTCGTCTGCTTATTCTTTCATATTAACCTTGTTTCAGTGGACTAAAGCGCTTTCATATTTCTACTTACCTGTTCATATCTTTCTATGGATGGTTGAAAGCATATAGTTCTCAAATTCTCCTGCATTTTCTGATAGGTTAAATAACTTCTGATTTTTTTTGCTTTATTAAGAATAAACCTCTACAACTACCATATTCTATCATTATGGACTGAACATACTTTTAAACTAGTAATGTTTTTCTACATATATTAGATGTGAAATTCACCTCTACCACTAGGTTCCACAACGCTTTTTTAATTGAGTAGCAGTCTTGATTAGGTATAATTCTTGTTCTTTTATTTTTTTTCCCAAGTCTCCCTTCTAAGTTGATTTCTCTGTGCTTATGAACAGCTTGTTGGATGTGAGATGATTTCATTGTCAGCTATGACCTCTCATGTGGACACGACCTTACCTCCTCCTGATAATATATCATCAGTGTTGTAAGTTTCTCACACATGGGCTTGTTCCATAGTATCATATTATGACATGATCGAGATTTACCAATCTATAGTATATGATTTTTCTTTCTCAGTCAACTGGAGAATGGATGCTCTGGAGTATTTGTGATGGTTGTATCCTCTAGATCACCAAAGGCATGTGGCGTAGTACTAAGCTTTGATATTTTGGTTAACATGTATGTTATTTTCTTCTCATAGATTCTAGCTCTTTTAGATATTTTGGCGAGTTGTTGGCTTGAAGGGAACACTACAAATTGAGCGGGGAATGCAAGAGGGACGACATGGTTACCTGGTATGTTAAGATATCTTCCATCACAGTAATAAGATCTTTAATAGCTTTAGAAGTCCTGAAATTCTTGACTATTGGACCCATGGCTTCTCACACTTGTATTCAAATAACTCGTGAAGAAGTGGCAAGTGACAACCATCGACTGATTTTATATTTTATCATCTCAGGTTTCATTTTATGGTGCTGGTGGGCAGAGCAAAATTTCATTCTACCCATTCTGTGGAGTGACTGAAGAATTAAAAACTTTTATACTTGATATTTCACAGGCCAACCTTAAGGTAGTATGATAATCTTTCGCATACTTGATTTCCCTGTCCAAGACCAACCATTTGCAAGATAACATTATTTGTTCTTTTAGCCTTTTGGTATTGGTTCATCTTTTCTATGGTGATCGCTTACGCTTCACTTTAGCCAATTGTTGGCAAGGAATAGAGCAACTTTCCCAATATGCTTGATTCTATGTAGTGATTCACTCATTTGCTCTTTTTGTCTTTTCCCCCCAACTTCACTTATTTAACTCAAGTTAAAAGATATTAATATTTGCTCTTCTTGTCTTTCTCCCCCAACACCAGTGTTATCTTTTGTGTAGTTTTGTTATATAGATATTAATAGTTAGTACAGCTTTCACTCATTTAACTCAAGTTAGACTGAAATGAACAAGTTTCTGTTGGCTGATTACTCGCTTTCACTGCTGATCATGTTCAAATCCTATTTGTTTGTTACAGAAGGGAAGTAGCTATGAAGCAGAGCCCCGCATTTCATTCTTAGAAGGTGCTAGAGATGTTGCTGTTCTAGATGCAATGCTTGAATCTGGAATGAAAAATGGAGCTTTAGTCCAAGTCAAAAGGTTCTAGACAACATGATTTTATCAGCTAGATGAGGTCCAGGTATGACGAGAAAACAGGGGATAGAGAGAGAACACGGTTGCCTGTTGTGCGTGATTTCGAATTCTTCAGTTGAACCAATTAAGGTGAATGCATACTCTGCGATTTATGCAAGGATGGGGCTCGGAGAGAGAAATGGATTGTAGAACTAAGACAAATAATTGAATTAAGTTGTAATAAATTCTGGAGCTTGATCTTGTAGAGCATATTAGCTTACTGATAAATTTCATTAAACTTAAAATCGGGAAAAGGAATCTTGAGCTATGAAAGGGGTTGATAATATTTTAAATTAACCAAATATATTACAATTTCTTCTAGCCGAAATAATTATGTATGCAACAAAATTGGCTTCATTTCGAATTTTCAACCACAACTATTTTTATATTTTTATGAAATGGAAGGCAATGTAACATTCATAGTGATGGACAGAGTAAATTATTTTCAGATTCATATTATTATTTATGGATCGAACAAATAATATTACAAAATTGATTATAAAATTTACCTTTTTGACATGATAGTAAGTTCTTGAGTAACAAAAATTGAGTCTGAGTTTAGGCAAAATTCTTTAGACGGAGTCTAAAATAGCAGGTTAACTCAAGAATAGTAGCATGGCAAAGCTGCATGGTAATTCAAAACCAACTGCGCCTAACACCAATTCTCTGCCATTATTTTCTCAACTGCTAAATGAAAAAAAAAAATGACAGAATGGATAGAACGTTAACAAGTTGTTATCAGCTGTTAAAATAAACGATGAAGAAGAAAATGGCCATTTATGATGTTCGGATGCAAAAAGTTATCTGGTGTTTTCATGATTTCAATATAATTGGTCCTATGAAAGCTGATCATAGAAATCATGAATTTTGGGTATCCACCTAAATAAAAACTGCTTACTGACAAAATAATATCATTTGCCTCTTCTCTAATCCCACCCCTTGCATTAGTGTCTCTCTATTACATGCATGCATTATGTGGAATTCTGCTTGATAGCTTGAGGCACCAAGCAATGCAGATGGTTTCCATGAGGTTAAGCCGAGCTGAACCGCCTCTGAGGAAAGAGGTTGTAGAACATATGCTAGATGCAGATTCACATATGTGGAGCATTCGGAGGAGCAAAGCCAATTTTTTTTTTTTCAGAATTATGGGTGTTCTAAGGGCTTTGATTGATGTTGGAAAAGGTTTGGTCGAATCTGCAATTGGAATAACCCTCTTACAACCATTTTGATTCACATCCTTTTCATTATTTTGGTGCTTTATCCTGAACACATGCTGATATCAATCATTTTTAGAGATTGGATAACTAGTAATTTTATATATTCATTGTAATTTCAAATTTGATATGTTTGGTAATGAATGAAAATTTGTAACTTTTAGAATTTTACGAAATTGATTATAATTACACCAAATTCCATCAAGATTGGTAAAATTAAAAATGAATTTCAAATTTAAAAATCCTTACTTTTCAAATTGTAAAGTTATATTGATTTTTTCGCTATATCATCTTTTCACCCTCTCTCCCCTTCTCTCTCCCTCTCCGGTGATGCCATCAAATATGAGATTTATGCTAATTATTAAGAAGTAAGAACATAATTATACAGCTGATTCATGCTAATTATTGGGAATACAATTGAATTTATTTTTCCTCGTCAAATCATACATTTTTAAGTGTATATTTTTTGAAATAATTATTACATATTTATTAAATAAATTTAATATAAAATATACCAAATAAAAAGACCTTTGTCATTTTCGTGCTAATGCGACCAATTACAGAAGCTCACTGTGCAATCAATGGTTCTCTACCATTTTCTTTTTTTGAAGAGAGAAACTGGAAGTGGCACGTGGGGTAACAAATGTCAACAAAAAGAAAAATTAATGAAGAAGATAAAGGCTGGTACCAACTCAGGTAAGAATTAAAAGAGGTAGAGAGAAAGAGAGGAGCAGAAAAGTGTAAATTAAGGAAAAAATAAGATTTAATGTAGAAGACAGAGAGAGAGAGAGAGATGAGTCGGTGGTTGGAGTCGGAACAACAAGAGAGCAAACTAAACTAAACTAAACTAAACAAGCTTCTGTGAAGTACAGCAGTCCCCAATTATCATTTAGGTAAATCTCTAAACCCATCTTTGAGTTTATTAGTTAAATGATTAAATTTTATAGAGTTTTGCATGTAAATTATTGGAGGTCAAATAAAATTAAGATAATAGTGTATTACATTTCATTTTTTATAGGAATTTTTTTCGAGGAAGAGCTATTTCAGAGATAATTAATTAATGTCATCAATGGATTCCTCAGTCAATATATCTTCCTCGGTATCAGGTAAGTAAATAATTATTATATAACATATTAAATTTTATTAAAATTTTTTGATATATGAATATAATTATGAATGTTTTCATGAAAACATATTGATTTAAGCACTTAATTTATTAAATATTATATTTAATTATGAAAATGGAAAAAAATAATAGTGGCAATCTGTCCGACAACGCTCAACATATATATTGCCTTGGAGACAATGCATGCTTGACATTATATTACTTTCGAGGTATACATTGAGTGCTCGGTTACCTTTGAGGTTGTCCCCTAATATAATATTTACAGTCATGTGCAAAAAAAAAAAAAAGATTAATATTGTAAGCGACGGATCTTTGAAAGATCTATTTTAATTTCAAGTATGCAAGAAGAAAATTTTCGAAGGCAATAACATTGCAATTCAGTACTTATGCTTCTTTTTAAAATAAAATCTCAACGACTAAATATATATAAATCCATATATTGATTAAAAATTAAAATTATAAATATTTAGTATGACCATAGAAACACAGATTATTAATTAACTAAAAAAAATTATAAATATTATGAATAGAAAGAACTAGAATTGTTAATTAATTAAGGTTTAACGCATGCTCATCATGAGCAAAGTTGCTATTTGTTAGGATGCATTTTCACCTATTTGTTTTTTTTACTAATTATTTTCAATAAAAAAAATACTTTTTTCTTTTTTAATTATATATTTTGTCTACGTCACAAACTACATATTTAAAAAAAAAAAGAAGCAATTTTTAATAAATTTTATATTTAAAAGAAAAGAAAAAAAAATGGTGCCAAATGGAAACATGTAATTTGAATTTCCTTGGTTTCGCATTTAGAGGTTTTTGGGGTTCCTTCAGAATGTTCTAATTATTTTTCACCCAAGTCTCTGGTAATATGAATTTTTTCGCTAATTGAATGTCTTTTAATCTCTCCTGTTTCGATGAGAGAAAAGAAACTTTAGGAGAAAAAAATAATCATTTACAAGATTCATATAGATGCATGCATGACTAACTTTTGTCAAGAGGAAATGTTCTTTCTGTAGAGGATGTTCTTTATGAGCAACTGTTATACATATAACATCTCTAGTTGATTTTCCTTCTCTGTAAAAAACCGATGGTGATGATAAGTCTTGAACCATATTCGAAATTTTATTTCACAATCTCGAAATCTTTATAACTTGAGTCACGAACAAAAAAAAAAATTGTGAAAATAATAAATAAGCAGAATTTTTTTTTTCATTTTTCATAGTTAAAAAATAGAAACCAAAATCAGTATTTAACCCTTAAAATTCATTGAAAACATAAAAATAGACTAGAAATGGTTCCATATTCGGTTCTTGATCTCATTCTGCTTCGTCCTTTTAAACTCAGAATCTGGGTACTATTCAAAGATACCCTTATTCAGCAGCTTTTGCTTATTGTTAGGTAACGGTAATAACTATGAACTAACTGTAGGCCCATTTCAAGAAAACACAAATTGATTACATTGTTTCTTTTATTTCAACAGTCACAAACAATCAGATGCCTGAATAGAAGGGATGGATCCAGCAGTACCAATAGAAGATCAGTTTTCCAAGCTACATCCATGCCTGCCCGCGAATACAAGAATTGGGATAGAAGGAGCTGGTCCAAGTGGCTTATCAGCAGTTTATGCACTAGCAAGGCTTGGTTACTGCAATGTAACAGTATTGGAGAGGCATCGCACTGTAGGCGGCATGTGCGAATCAGTTGACATTGAAGTTACAGACTCTGTCTTTTTATGTCAGCTTTTAGATGGCTCACTATCTTGAATATTGAAAATATGTTTTTTCTATCTGTAGGAAAAATTTATGATCTGGGTGGTCAAGTTCTTGCTAAAAACAGTGCACCAATCATCTTTCAGCTTGCTAAGGAGGCTGACTTAGAATTAGAAGAATTGAAATGGACTCCCACAGACTGGCTCTGATTGACAGCTCTACGGGGAAATATGAGGATACCAATGCTGCTGATGATTATGTATCTGTCATCTCACCGACTTTAGAACTCCAGGTCAGTTTTAGTTGTTATATGCATATTCTTGAATTTTCTCTCTGGATATTAAGTCCTGGTTGTCAATGTTAATATCCCACGTAGGCTGTGTATATGAGCTAAGTGCTCCTTATAATGACTAAGATAATCCTTCCGCATGAGCTAGCTTTTAGGTCCTATCCATTTCAACAGTCAATTTATTTCCAGTCACTACAACATCCAAACGACGTCGTAACTAGTTAACATAAATTTTCCACCCAACATCGTCCCTAAAAAGTGCATTTCACAGTTTTATGTAGTTAATTACAGCATTACCCTTTTTGTTTAATTCAGCAGATGATACCGTTCATAATAGCATGATGCACTTTAATGTCTTTACACAATTAATTTTTCTTAAGTTAATTTCTTAATTTAATATAATATATATTTCACCTTTATTATATTCCACATACGTGATATTCAACTGATTTTCCTACTCATACTCCATCCATGAGTTTTTTTCCTTATTTTTTTTTATATTATTATTTAAAGATTTTGCTTTCTCTGAGCTTTTTGAAGTATTTGTATCTGAATACTCACCTAATATTTTCTCATGTGTTTCTTTTCATAATGGTGAAAATATATTCTTTTTTTATTTTAATACATAAAACTTGAATGTAACCAATTTTTTCAAAATATATTTTGCTGCTATTACTTGAGTTTTTTTTGAATCTGCTTCTAATTGATATGATAACCTTAATATCATTTTAATTTTGTTTTATACTCATACAATATGTATTTTTTGTGTGTTTAAGGTTAGATCATTCTTCATCAAGTAAAGATTGATTGATTGCATGTATATCCTCTCAAAGAAAAAAAAAATATAAATTATCTATATATTTTTTTATTATTAAAATAATCAATATATAGATATTAATTATTTAACTATAATGTTTCAGGTTTGCTGATGTTTAACTACTGTGTTCTTACAATCTGATTATCTCTTTATATTTTTTTTGTAAAATTTTAATAATATTCTTTTGTTATGTAAAACTTTATTATGACACGTAAACTTTTTTATAATGTATATTTATGTTAATTATTATTGTATTTATATATGTGCTAAATTTTGTTATATTTTAGTATTATTTGTTTAATTTTCTATGAAAGTTTTTTTTTCTCCTAACGCAACGCCGAGATAACTTACTAGTAAAATATAATAAAGAACCCCATGGGCTGGAGCCCAAAATCTTCGGCCCACAGTTGTTTGCCTTAGTTCATAACTCAGTGGAGCAAGATGGTGGGCCATGGAGCGCGTCGTAAGCACTTACTCACATTAAGAAAGTAATTCCTCCTTTTCCAAGAATCGTCCTCCCAATGATGGAATTAGGTTCATTATGGCGAAAATAATAATCTATAATATATTCAATAATTTATATTCATTTAAATTGTTTACAAGTTCAGCGAATTGTCAAGATACAACTAACAGCAGAGATTGTTACACTTAATCAACAAAAAACAATTTTCGTTAAATTTAAAATGAATTTAACAAAGTAAAAGTATTTTTATCAAAATTAGGTCCTTTTAAAAATTTTAATTCTTACTTTATCAACACTAAATGAATAATAATTATTTTACAAATATACCAATAAATTATTAGTTTCAATTATGAATAAAAATATAAATAGATAAATATTTTTAAAAAATTTACTGATACTAAATGGTGTAATTTTTGCAAATATGATTTTGGTCTTCATTTCTATATGTAAACAAAAGTTTATTTTTGCTCCACCCATTTTCAAGCTAGACCTCTAAATAAATTAGGTCACAATTTGAATGTTAGTTTGAAAAAAATTTATTTAATATCGTTTGTTAATTTTAACGAATTGAGCACAAATTCAAATCTAAATTTAAAAAAAATTGAACTTAAACTCAAATTTAATATTTTTTGATTTATTAGTTCATAAATATATTCGATTAAGAGTTCGTTAACATTTTTTTATTTAAAAAGTTTGTTTATATTATATTTTGTTATTAAATTTAAATTTTTATTATTATTAATTAACAAATTAAATTCGAATTAAACTTGTTAAATATAATAAATAAACTATTTATGAATTAAGTTTGAGTTGCGCAAGTTTAAATTTTTTTAAACAATCTGATATCAAACTTAAATATAAAAAATTGAATTGAGCTTCAATACATGATAATTTTAATGAAATCGAGTTCAAATTCATAAAATTTTAATGAAATCGAATTCAAATTCATAATATTTAGCTCAATTTAATTGCTCGAACTCAAATATAAAAATTTGAATAAATTTAAATGAATCGTTGTTGACTTATAATACTCGGTTCATTGGATTCAATTACAGCTACAGTGATAAGTTTTTGTACCGATCATAAAAAGAGTCAACATTGAGATTGCCGTAAATAGTCAACATTGTGAGAGTAGCCAATAAGGGAGCATAACTATAAAGTACTGTTGACGTGTCTGGTTGATAATAGATAATCAAATCTTAAATGTAGACGTGATTGCAGGGGATTAATCTCTTAAAATAACAAAGCTCTGAGGTGTTTTTGTCCCACTTTGTACTCTTGGGGCCGCCGCCACATCCTTCGCGCCTCTCTCTCTCTCTCTCTCCCCGTTTCAGATGAGTAATTAAAGGCCCCGATTCTCTTCCTCTCTCTAATTCTCTCTCTTGATTTAAAAAAGTTTATTTTGTACATTGAATTTGGCCTTTTTTTTTTTTTTTTTTTGCTCTGGCACAAACTCATATTGGTCCATATTATCACCTTTTTCTGGGCGCTTCTCTTATCTCTCGCTTGCGAGCCTCGGCACTTATATGTACTAAGACGCGGCCGATTGAAACACCAACTGGGTTTTGCTAATTTCAGATTGGTTTTTCAATATTTTGATACTATTTGATGGGTGAATTCGAAGAAATTGGAGCTGATTTCAGGTAAGAATTTTCTAATATATTCTTATTTGCCCTAAAATTTGTTTCCTTGAAATGGATTTTATTTCTTACTCTTTAGCCATCCAATCCATTGAATTGTTTTATTATTGTTAGAAATCACAATTTTAATTATTCTGTTGAATTGGGTAAATTTGGGAATGCGAAGTTGCTTGAATGTAGTTTAGGGATATTCATTGATATTGGTTAATTTGGAAGAATGATAAAGAACGTATTTCAGTTGGAAGATGGTGGGGTGCCCGAAAAATTTACGAGAAGGTTAATTCGAATTCTCAAATTTGGATTTTTGATTATTTGGTAGAAGAGAATTCTGAATTCTCCGTGCCACTGGCTTAAATTTGAAATGAATTAAAGCTTTCGTTCAATCCCATCTTCCCCCTCTCCTTCTTGAGACTTGTTGAATTTCTTGGAAACCAAATGTCGAACGAACTATGTTATATTGTTTTGTGAAAGCACTTTCTGATGTTTGCTCATTGATTGACCGGCAGTTCTGATATTGAATTAGACGACATAAGGTGTGACAATATTGCGGAGAAAGATGTTAGTGATGAAGAAATTGATTCAGAAGAATTGGAGAGGCGAATGTGGAAGGACCGAATCAAGCTTAAACGGATTAAAGAAAGACAGAAGCTTGCTGCCCAACAAGCTGCTGAGAAGCAAAAGCCCAAGCAGACTTCTGATCAGGCACGAAGGAAGAAAATGTCCAGGGCTCAAGATGGAATTCTCAAGTACATGTTGAAGCTAATGGAAGTGTGCAAAGCAAGGGGTTTCGTGTATGGAATCATTCCTGAGAAGGGCAAGCCTGTAAGTGGTGCTTCCGATAACATAAGAGCTTGGTGGAAAGAAAAGGTGAAGTTTGATAAGAATGGGCCAGCAGCTATAACAAAGTATGAAGCTGAGTGTTTAACCATGGGTAAGGCAGATAAAAATCACAATGGAAACTCCCAAACTGTTCTTCAAGACCTTCAAGATGCAACTTTAGGTTCTCTCTTGTCTTCTTTAATGCAGCACTGTGATCCACCTCAAAGGAAGTATCCTTTGGAGAAGGGAGCTCCTCCACCTTGGTGGCCTACTGGAAATGAAGAGTGGTGGGTGAAATTAGGACTATCCCAAGGTCAGAGTCCCCCTTATAAGAAACCACATGATTTGAAGAAGATGTGGAAAGTTGGGGTATTGACAGCTGTAATAAAACACATGTCACCTGATATTGCAAAAATCAGGAGACACATTCGTCAGTCAAAATGCTTGCAGGATAAGATGACTGCAAAGGAGAGTGCAATTTGGTTGTGTGTACTGAATCGAGAGGAATCGCTCCTTCGACAGCCTAGCAGTGATAATGGCACTTCTGGGATAACTGAAACGCCTCCAGCTGGGCGTGGTGAAAAGAAGCAACCTGCAATTAGCAGCGACAGTGATTATGATGTTGATGCTGTTGATGATGGTATGGATTCTGTTTCATCTAAGGATAGCAGGAAAAATATACCAAAGGAGGTGGAGCCATCGGGCTGTGTTCCAAATGACACTTCCCAGCCTGTCCAAGATAAAGAGCAAGGGGAAAAGCAACCCAAGAAAAAAAGGCGTCGTGGGAAAAACCATGTTGATCAACAGTCTGTATCACTTGTCAATGAGCATTCATTTACGGAGCAAAGAACTGCGTTGCCTGATATAAACCATGCTGATTTATCATCGGTAGAATATCAGGTAAACAGCAATGAACAGGAAAATGATACTACTGCTGGTTTGAGGCCTTTGGAGAAAGGTCTTCAAAGTGGAACTAATCTATCCTCGTCTGAATTTAACTACTTTCAAGCCATTCCCGCTGCCAATATTGGTTCAATAGGGAGCATGCACGTGGACGAAAGACCCATGTATTTTCCAGTTTTACAAAACCCTGAGTTGCAACATGGAGCTGCTTTTAGTATTTATAACCCATCAGTTGACTACGGGCCTGCTCATGACGGGCAGATGCCTCAAATGACATTAGATGCTCCTCAGATAAGAGCACAAGATGATGGAGGCCATGTACCAACAATACCTAGGGTTGGTAATGAGATCATTGGAGAGTTCCACAATCCTGTTAAGAATACATATAACATTAACAATGAAGCGGATGGACCTTTTGGGCCTTCATTAGAAAGCTGGCCATTAGAATATGAAAGATTCCCAAGTCCAGCTTATATTGACGACTACTTACTTGACGATGACTTGATTCAATGCTTTGGTGCATAGTTTTCAAAACTTTATAGTTCAGATGATACATTGTAAGTGATCTCTCCATTCAATATGTAATATAGGTTTAGTATCCTATCAAATTTGTTCCTCTTAAGTCATGTTTCTATTTTTTCTATTTCATTATAGTTCAAGGATTGCTGAAAATGCAGCAATTAGACAGCTGCCGTTACAGTTGTTATCATGTGCATTTATAGACTGTAAGTTATGAAAATAATCTATTTCCGTCTTTAGCCTAGATTTATTCATGTTATAACGAAAATGAAGGGAGGCATAAATATTTTAGTTTCTTGGTAGTTGACCGGAATATTACAGTATGAGATCGATAATTGAGGAATCGTTGTAAATGAATCCGTATCTGGACAAGGCTGATCCTCTTGACAGATATGCCTGTGTCTTCCTCCTCTTTGCCAATACATGTTATTTTGTCATAGTTATCCGTCCCTTGCCTCATTATAAAATGCTACTCCGTATGATCTATTATACCTGGACTGCTCTTGTGATATTGAGAGGTTTGGCAGGATAGGTTGATGTTCACCAAATATATGATTGGGAATTCTGCTGAGGAGGATAAGTAGATCAAATATATGAAGAATCGTTGGTTTCCATCTTAATTATTAGACCAACCATTTAGTGAATGACATAACAAATTTTATCAATGCGGTGATTTATCATTGATTCAATCCATTATTAAATATACTATTGGTTTTATTCAGGGATGATTCGCACTACACTTTCTATTTGGGTTTCAATCTGCATTTTGATTGTGCTTTTTATTTTCCTTCGAGTTTTTTTTTTTTTTAATTGGAATAGAAGAATTTCCTTTGTTACTATACTCAAATATCAGGTATATATCATTTTCTATCCAAAGAAAAAAAAAAAAACTCAGTTGTGGTAAATTTGTAACGGATCCATGTTATCATTGCGTACTAATTATAATACAGTAATTGTTACTAGGATCTTTGTCATTATCAATTTAGCCTACTGATAATCACATGTAACGTTCAACCATAATTATATGCCACTTTAAAAGATTATGCTCAATAACAGATAATTTATATTATTTTTCTAAAATAAATTAAATCAAAATAGTTTATTATATATAATAAGATAATTAAAAGGCATATAGGAATTAAATTTAACTGTTCGTAGTTTGGTAAATATATAAATAAACATTATTTCTTATGATTACCCTACCTAAAGTGCCCTTTGACATTCAACACAAATTATTCTTTCATCTCATAAAAATGAACTTTTACATTCATACAAATTAAAAATATTAATTAATATGATTTGAATTATAAAACTTAATATGCTTTCAATTAGGAGCATACCACTTCACATTTATTAATAACAGGACACATTAAATATGGTTATATTAGAAATTAAGGTGTCATAAAAAAGAAAAGTGTATGCATAATTTGGGACAAATTTAAAATAAAAAAAAAAAAAGGAAAAAGCTATGGGCCTGAGGAGGGATTAATAATCATTTCGAGGGGTCAACCAGTAATTTTCTAGTTAATAAAGTTGAAGACACATGTTAAGCCAACTCAACTCCTTCGCCGCCATCCACCGTACGAGGATGTCTGTTACGACTCGTGCCAACTGTAAACCTAGGAATGGTCCTTCCCCATTCTCCTGAAGACGGAAAGAAAGCCTTAGTATAGAGACAATTATACCCTTCCACATCAAATATATTTTCAGCGGTTCAAGTAATAATTTAGTAACATTCGTCAGGTTATATATGTCTTTTAGAATTATCAAAGCGGGCCATTTAATCATTTTAGCAGTAGAATAGTCTTATCATGCCTATGTTATCAGAGGCGCCATTCAAAAAGGGTTTCCATGTATTTTGCCGCTTCTCTCTCTGTTTCAAACCCTCGCCTCCTGCTTTCTGGGTTTCACAAAAATGACGAGACTTTTAAGCTTTATAGTTGTTTTCATGGTGCTTGTCTTGTCTTTCGTCCGTTCTTCTCGCATTTGTAAGCTCTCTCTCTCTCTCTCCGCCCCCCTCCTGTGTGTTAAGTTTGGAGTTTTCCCTAACTTGGCTTGACTCTTAATCATGAAATGTCTTAGGTTTACAGAGTGGTGGAGAAGCAGAAGATAAAGCTAGGGTTGCACAGGTATCTGAAGAAGTTTCTACCTTTTGAACTCTAATGTAGTATTAAAATAGAACCCAGAATTATTTACACCAAAAAAAACCCAGAATAGAAAGCAAGCTTCACAGCTTCATTCCTGAAATTGAAGTGAATACACTTGCCTCTCTAAGCTTATGCCTTTATATAATGGGTTCATCTGGTTCTTTTAACTTTGAATAGGATCTTGAGATTAAGAGTTTGGCAAGGGGAGATTCAGCCATATTTGTGGATGACTCAGCAAGGGAAGTGCCAACAGGACCAGACCCTCTTCACCACAACAGCAACCCACCAAGGCCATGACCTCAGTTTTTTCTTTTAAAAAAAAGAATAGTTTTTTGATATTTTTCATTTTTTAATCAGCTTTTATACATTTGGCTGTTCGTTCTGTCATGACCTTAGTGTTCCGTTAGGTTGCTCAAAGCTCAAAGGTTTGATATAGGATATATAACATTCGCTGCTGTCTTTGTGATGGAAAAGGCAGGGCAATTAAGTGGTTTTATCTTTTACTAATATCAGTTTACTGTATCAAGTATTCTTACATTTATCTGCTAGCTTATATATTGTGAAAGATTGAGTGTTCTTTCTGACTTCTGAGGCTAGTGAAGAAATGAAAGGAGAGAGAAAAAAATTACTCAGATCTTCATCTATATCTCTTTTATTATGACATTAATTGTAAAAGAAGACATATATAACAAACTAGCATCGATCGTGAATGGCATATAAGCAAGCCTTTGGTCACCAGATCTATGCTAGATTAGAGATACATGCATCGATATTAAAATGTATATTCGGGGCAATCAAGCTCCAATTGCTTCTTGCACAAGTTACACATATAAAGATGTGGCCTTAATTAAGAGCTTGGCAAAATGTCTGGCTTAAGGGAGGGTAAATTTCGGGGATATTCCAGATATTCTTTAGTTGATATAATCGAGGAGAGAAAAGGGAAACAACATTAATCAATTGGGAAAATTTTAAAATACTTTTAAGACCCTTGAATTAATATGGGCAATATTTATTTATTTATTTATTTATTTATTATTATTATTATGTAAAAGATTAAAATGCTTTATGATGAAGGAGATTGCCACTTTGCATTGATGAGTCATCATATTGTCATCCTCATCACTTCAAAAACATGTGTTACACCTAATTTTGCTGAATAATTAATTGCGTTTACTCCTAAAAAGTAGATACTTATAGTAAGAAATTTGACATTGTAATTTTTAAATATAAATGAGAAATAATTTAAATTAGAAAATGAAATCATAGGTCCATTAGATATGCTCATCGTAATTAACTCTTGGGTTCCAACCAATGAACCTTAACCAAACCCATAAGACCATCTTTGACTCCTGAGCAATTGAAGTTTCAATAACAATTCATAAAGGAATATAAAGATAAAACTAATTTTCCAAGGAAATTTCAAAAAAATAACATTATCCATCAATTTAATAAATCTATACAAGGGTAAACTACTAGCAAAAAGTCCAAAAGTCAATGGACAAAAAACATTATCTTTTTTTCATTGTACCATAACAAAATGCGCATGTCATTTTTTCTTGTCCTTGTCTGTTAACTTTTTTCTCTTTAGTCTTGGCGGAATTGGAAAGTTTAGGTTGATTGCATGTTTTGGCTTGGTTGACGTTCAATCCTTGACTTGTGAAACCTACTATTGTGGCCTTCTGCTCCACAAGGCACAAACCTTGTATGTCATGATGATCAGTCCTTTTTTAGAGAAATTTCCTTTTTCTAGCTGCAGTTTCTAACTCTTCTGGTTTTCTTCTTTTTGCCTTTTGAGGCCTACTTTTCTTCTTCTTGATTGGGGTAGATGGAGTTATTGGAGTTGGTTCAATTGATTTTGACCATAGTTCAAGCCCATTGTCAGGTTCAATGAAGTTGTAAACAGATAGATAAACTTCAACCTTGTAGCAATCATGAAGAAAATCAATTGGCTCCTTACTGTTCTCATAAATTGCAGCTATCACATGGCTACATGGAATACTTGTAAGCAACCATCTTCTACATGCACAAGTTCTTTTCTCTAGATCAACAACAAACTAAGAACCCCCACCAATTACTTGTGCTCTAAGCCCTCCTGAGAATTCTGCTTCATAAATACTATCCAATTTCTTGTTCTCCTCTAACTTCAACCATCTAGACTAACTAATGGTCTACGACCATATTTAGATATTGACTTCAAAGCTCCCAAACAACAGTACATGCCTCTAAATTTTCCATTTTTCCATCTAAACGTCACTGTGCTGCCAGGGTTCGACCTGAGTATCTTAACCCTATACCTATAAGCCATTTGGAATTGCATTGCTTTATCACCATTCACAATCATGAAAACACTGTCCCTAGTTCTCCATGCCTGCATTCTACTAATTGTGAAACCATATGCATCATTCACGTCAGCAATTATGGCAGTTAATTTCCAAGGCGAATTCTCCTAAGAGAAAAAGAGAAAAATGGATTATGGGAGTGTGTGACTTGAACTATTGATTTGGCCGTGCAGATATATGCCTTTATCTTTATCTGCCACATTGGAATTAATAACCAAATTGTCTTTGTTCCAATCACTGTGTAAGCCCCATACAGAGGATAGGCTGGTTCACTTGAAGTGGATCATATCTAAATTTCTCAAGATATTTATAAGCTTGCCGCTTTGCAGTTAAATGGAAATTTTTATCCACTTTCCCACATTTGTTATCACTTTCCCTTTCTACTTCATTACTGGTTTCAGTAACGTTATCACCACAATCTGTTATATTGGCCTAATTTCGCTCACTATCCCTTGTATTATCCCTTTGTGTATCAAATCCATCTTTATCGTTAACAATTCCCTCTATACCATGCAACCCATTAAATAGAGAATTCAATATGGCATCTTTCTCTTCAGGGTCTTCAAACCACCACACAAGAAAAACACAAAAATAAATAACAAACAAATAAGAACCACATCAATTCTAAGTAACAAAAATATGTAGGCAAGGAGAACGTAACTAGAAATCAAGAATCGGAACAGGATCAACATGCACTATGATATAACCATGATCCAACATGCCCTAATATTATTTATTTTAGAGTTGCAAGGAAAATAACAAATTTTTATTCATCAAAACTACCAGTGACAAGCATTGATACCCATGAATTCAGCGAAGAAGCGTAAAATTTATTAATTTTCTAAACAAAATAGTTTATAAAGCTTAAGGCATAAAAATAAAAAAGAAATAAAATGGGCAAAAAAGAAAATAGAGTGGAGAGAGAAAATAAAACAAATATGATATAGGCTCTATTTGGTAAAATTAGTTAGTTGATAATCTAGTTTTAATATGATAATCTAATTATAACTAATAATTTAGTCGATTCAATTAAAAATATTTGATAAAATTAGCTGAAAAATATAAAATGATATAAAAAATATATTTCTATTAATCAAAAATATTATATAAAATCGATTTAAATACATAATATAAATAAATTATGTAATATATATGTATATTAAATAATATAATAATTATATTAAATATATCATCTCAATATAATAAAAACATTCATCTTTATTATTTGACATTCTATTATTATATGTACATATTAAAAAATTTAACAATTATATTATTATTATAACATGTCATTTGATAAAAAAAAATATAAAGGAAAAAAATCATAATCTACTAACTTTTAAGATGCATTCTATAATTCTATTTGTTTTTTAGATTATAATCTAGTATTTTTCAAATAAATTATTTTACTAAACACATTTTTAGTCAATCATTTTTATAGTGAAATTATATTATAATTTACAATTTAATTTGATGTTATCAAAATAAAAAAAGATTATCATGTGAGTTTCATATAATAATTTTACCCTACAGATTGCTAAGAGAATTTTTATATTATATTTATGATAAGTTTAGATATTTTGTTTTCACAAACTGAAATTCGAAAATCAAATTAATTGTTATCAGTATCGGATTTGATGGATCAATGGTGCTATTGACTCTTTATTTGATATAACCGCAAAAAAGAAAAAGGACAATGTATCAAATGTGGCAACTTGTTTTCCAGTAGTCGTTGGTTTTTCTTGATTGTGTTTGTTTCATTACAGATAGTTAGTCCTTATCTTACACATGGTTTGTCTTCTTCTTTTTTTTTTTTTTAAGTGATGAAGAAACAACAACAAAAAAAAAAAGAAAATATCACCATTAGCTATGGAAATTTATATTTGTGATGATGAAGATCCAACGATGTGGAGAACATGAAACCAGAGAAAATTGAAAGAGAAAAAAAAAAGTAATAAAAATATCGTTAAAAAAAATATCCCCATTAAATATCTCCAAGCTTGTGACTTTATTAATATCCCAATCACCCAATGATTAAATAAGGCCACCTAATCATTCAAAATATCCCCTCCCACTCTCTCTGCTGCTTACTGTTCAGCACATTCACCACTCGCCGCGACACATGTCCACCGCCGCTGCCGTCTATCGGGATCTCCTTTCCACTCCAATCCTAGATGCTGAATCTTCCAATCTCCTGCAATCTATTTCATCCCACGGCGGCTATGCTTACGTCAGTATGGCAACGGTCGCCGCCTCCGGTGACTTTCGTGCTGCAGAGGCGGCTCGTGAGATGGCTTGGGAGCAGCTCCATTCTGGTCCTTGGCATTCTGTTCTCCCCGTCTGGCGTGATGCGTACTCAATGGCGTGCCTTTATGTGGCCAAGTTTCATTATGGAAATGGTGAGTTCAAGGAGGCGCTTAGGGTTTTGGATATGGGGTTGATCATGGGTGGGATGTTGCTGAGGAAGGATTTGGATTCCGCCGTTGAAATTATATCGGCGAAAGCGAGGGAAATCGAGGCACAGAATGAAGGTTCTGGAATAATAAAGCGCAAATTGGTTGAGGAAGGGGAGTTTGATAAGGCGGAGGTGAGGTTTGTCTCCAATTCTCTCTATATGCAATGCTCTTGATTTTGAAATTTTAATGTTTTATAAAAGATGATTGTGGAATATTTCATATTTGTGAAGATGATTTTAGATTGTGTTAGGAACAAAAAGGATTCGGATATCCTTCCTTACACATTTATGTTCATTTACAGTATGTATATATGGTCTCAAATTTATTTATATTATGAGGTTCTTAACAAGTCAATTGAGGATATGACGATGAATTCCGTGAAATTTATAGAATTTATTTGTTCTAAAATTTGAGAAGTTCATAGCTTTATGATTGTTTTATTCCGGAACATATCTTACTAAGTACAATTATTTGCAAATATTCCCAGATGTGAATTTTTTTCTTTTTTTTTTTTTTAATTTGGCAGGTGCTTCGTATTTTACCGGTGAAGTCCTTATCTTGTAAGATTGTGGCCAAGAGATCTACGCTTTCTTTGGAGGCTTTTCTTCTTGAGCATTTCTTACCTGGCTCTCCAGTTATAATTAGTGATAGTATGGTTCATTGGCCTGCCAGGACAAGGTGGAACGACTTGGATTACCTAGAAAAGGTTGTTGGTCATCGAACTGTTCCAGTAGAGGTGATTATTTTTCGCTTTCGTATGATAAAGTTTTAGCAACAGCTTCTAATTCATTTCACTTATGCTTGAGATCAAGTGAAATAATGTTTAATGTGCTTTAGATTTACATTTTTGTTGCAATTTCTTCTAAAATTCTCTCTTGTAGTCTTCTACATTTGTAATGTGTTGTTTATTGCTTAGAGATAAATTATAACTGCAAGAGTAGCAGCCCCTATATTACTTAATGCATGATGGTGCTAACATTAAAAATCTTAAAATATGACATTCAAAAAGAAAGCAGTAAATACGTGTAAAGGTTTTCGTGGTGAATCTTATGGGGGCATCTGGAACTTGAAAGGTAAACTGATAGTTTCTGGACTTCAATGATGTAGAGATCTGGACATTATCTTATGCAATGCAAACCTTTGGTGAAAAAAAGGACAAGATTCTTGGTCATATAGAAGTTTTCTGTCTAAAGCTACATTTCTTAAATCCTATGACTTCTGAAACAAACTTCTTTATATCCTACCTGACAACCTACCCATTTGCTTAAAATAGTTTAGAAGTACAGGTTCAATCCAAGTAATCTCATCGTTATTGAGGTCAAATTAGCAACAAAAGGACTTCTTGCAGGTTGGGAAGAACTATTTATGCCAAGAGTGGAAGCAGGAGCTTATAACATTTTCCGAGTTTCTTGAGAGGATGCAGTCCAATGTTTCTTCTTCTACAGTACCAACCTATCTTGCTCAGCATCCGTTGTTTGATCAGGTGCCTTTTAGCTCTTTATTTTACTGTGTTCTCGAAATGTAAATTCCTTTAGAGCAACGTACCAAAGTCTGTCAGCTATTCATATTATACTTTATATTTAAATGGCAGATAAATGAGTTGCAGAATGACATTTGCATTCCTGACTACTGTTTTGCTAGTGGGGGGGAGCTCAGATCTCTTCATGCTTGGTTTGGTCCAGCTGGGACAGTTACACCATTGCACCATGACCCTCACCATAATATACTTGCTCAGGTAAATATGTGCATATGAATCGAATAATCATCACCATGACACATGAATTCCAGAATTTGTCTTTTGTGGAACTTTGTGCTTCTCCTAAGTAATCTTTTTGAGGTGTCAGAGTAAACATGAAATTGCTATTTTAGTAATGGGAAATTGCTGTGGCATCTGACAATTCAGAGCATTTACTTAATACAGGATACCAGAGAGTTACACTGTGCTCTTGCGCCCATTTTTTCAAAAGAGAAATTACCTTTAGCTGCTTGCTAGGCACTTCCTTTATATTATTTAGCTAGTTATTAGCTGTAACTTCTTGATACCCTGTCAATTGTTGTTATGGTTTTCAATGGGAGCTAGTATAAGCAAATTGCTATTGAGTACCTAGATGTGTATGGTATTATTAACTGTAGACATGTGTGCTCAGAAAAATTGGATTAATGGTGCATGTATCAATGTTCTGTATTCATGAATTTCAGCTAAATGGTAGCATGTATGTGCATTAATCCCATCAAGCTTAAGTATGGTGTCCAGATTTTAGTGGGAATGCATATAGCAGAAATGCATTTGTTGTGCCTTGTTTTAAATTGTGTTCTTGGGGTGAAATTTTGTAATTTTGAAGTTCTTGGGGTAACGGTACTTGTATGGCAGTTTCATGTTGATGAATCCTGTAATAGAGTCCTTCCAGACAGACATTCCAATTCGTGCAGCAGATAAAATTGTTGACTAGTACAGGGGTAAGCCTCGTACATTGTAAAGCTTTGCCCTGTTTGAGTTGCAACTATATTCTCCTCTGAAATACGGACTTCATTTGAAGTTTGTATCCTTTTCAAGTTCTCATTCGAGTCAGATGTGCTCTTAGTTGCAGATTTGCAAGGTGACAGTTACATTTACAATGTTCTAATAGATAAACCTGTATCTTGGTAAATGATGAAGCTAGTGAGCTTTTGGCATGTTTCTTTGAAATATGCTACCTTGAAATATTTGTCTCTACGTGTAGATCAAGTAATTAGCATAGGTATGTGAGCATGTTGATTTCCGAGATAGTTATCTGATTTACATATTTAAATTGAGAAACAGCTGTTATTTTCAGGTTGTGGGCAAAAAGTACATTAGGCTTTACAATGCTTCATTATCAGAAGAACTATACCCGCACAGTGAAACCATGCTCTGTAATTCCAGTCAGGTACCTGTTTTTCAAATTGTGCTTTGCACTTTTTGGGAACTACTCAGATTGAATTCTCCGTTTTGCTTTTCCTTTTCTTATAAATGTTCGTAATATAGCCATGAAAATCATTTTTAATAAATTGTATACATCTGACATCTCTTATGAGCCTCTTGTTCAAAGTTTGCACGATGTGGTTAGACTATGTTTTTCAAAATTGGCAAATTGTTTTTGAAGGTTGATCTAGACAACATAGATGAGAAAGAATTTCCAAAGGTGCATGACTTGGAATTCTTAGATTGCATTTTGGAAGAAGGTGAAATGCTTTACATCCCTCCAAAATGGTGGCATTATGTCCGATCTCTAACAACAAGTTTCTCAGTTAGCTTTTGGTGGAGCAAGTCCGGAGGTTCAGCTGTGTCTTGATGTTGATATTTGACTCTTTTTGATATATGGACTGTCCTAGTGCTAAGATAACAACTGGGGCGTAGTGTGAAAATATTAATAGATATATCTCTTTATACAGGAAGATCAAAAGTAGTTCGTGGTTTACAATGATATAGTATTTTGCAGAAATAGACATTATGGCCAAGGGATTGGTTCTGAGAGAACTATTAACATTTTATTTTACATGATATTTTAGGTTAGCAACAATTAGTGGACATGTCTCTAAGTACAAACTTGTATTCCTCTCTCCTGAGAATGATGATACGGATTGATACTATGTCTGTTTGCTGCTGCTGGAGTTTGTTCTGGTATATTTGGTTGTTGAACTTATGAATAATTTTATTGCCATTTGTTATTAGGCTGTGATGTCCAATTTTAGGCTATTTCAAATAACTCATGTCAATAACTCATAAGGCAGTGTATTATTTTAACTTGATTTGTAGACGAATATTTGAATCTAATTTAAAAAAAGAAATATTAGCAAAAAAAAAAATTTGCTTGATAAAATTGTAATTATATATATATATATATATATATATATATATATAAGAGAATCTAACCTAAAAAGAAGAGTATTCAGGTGTGCAATAGGTGACATGTTGCCTTGCAGCTATACTATTTATTAGTTTACTATAATTTCACTTTTCTCAATTTTTTTTTTTAAATCAATCACTTCTCAAATTTATGCTGTGATTTACATATAAATTAGAGACATGGCAAGTCAGCAACTACTTAGGAAAGAAAATAAATATAAAAAAATTAAAAATTAAAAAAGAAGTGAAAAGGTTGGACCTTTTAGTGCTCCTCCCTCTCTCTTTACAGGAAAAGTATGAATTGAAAGACTATTTTTATTTTTAACAAAAGATTACAGCTACTGCCATTCAACAAGGTTAAATTATTATATGAACTAGTTAAATATTTTTTGTCTGATAGATGTTAATATTCATTATTTAAGATTAATATGATATTGTGGGGAAAAGGAAACATGTACTTATCTCATTTTTATTTCATATGCCAAGTAATAAATATTCGCGATGAGTGGCTCAATTTTTCAAGCATTGGGTGGATTTCATAAATTATCTGCAGTCTATTCTGAATAGTGATATAGTCCTTTATAAATCTACGTATAGAATTTAATTCGGAAAAGAAGAAAAGCAACGAATGAAAAAATAATAGTCCAAGAGGAAAACAAACAGAAAGAAAGCTAAACCATAGGAAGCAACGGTCAAAGTGATGCGATCTTTATTATCTTTCTAAGGTATGATGATCTTTGAATGCCTTTTTGTCAATAATTTCCAAGTTCTCTCTCCTTTCCTCATTTTTGTCTCATTTTAATTTTTTTTCCAACCCAGTTGAATAACCTAACTCCAATAAATTCGGTACTCCGCCACATTCAATAATTTAAGAAAACTTACAGAAAATCTTTCCCATTATTTGAATTCGCATTTATATACTGATAATGTTACAATTATTATTAATGGTATGAGGCTGTTACCAACAAATCATTGGTTTCAAGTTGAGATGTAAGTCTTATTAGGATACAAGAAAATAAAAAATTGAAAATATGAAATAAAAAAAATAGTGACATTTGACGAAGTCTTCACTGATTAATCCAATCATATTCTATTATTTATATAAAGTTAAAACAACTTTACATAAATGAAATAATATAATTGAATTGATTGTAGAATCCCGTCTACATAAAAATTGAATATATTAATCTAGGGATGCCATGTTGCGGCCTGACAATTTTTTTTCTCTCATTGAAATTGCAGCTTGGAAAAAATCATCCAATGATTTTACAGAGGAACCTTTGCAACCATCCTCATATTTCATGGCAATTTTTATCATTTCCTTAATCTCACAAGCTTTCTTTCTCATTTCCTTGCTTTTCTCCGTGTCATCCATCACCAACCGAATTTTTTCCATAATGCGTTCATACTTAACCTCACAAGTCTTACCTCTAGCCACTTCCACACAAACTTTCAATTCTTCCTCCAAGAATTTCACATTAAAAAATTGCTCACCTGCCATAGCCCATCCAATCAATGGTACACCATTGTTCAGTGCTTCAAGCACAGAATTCCATCCACAATGACTCAGAAATGCACACGTAGACTTATGAGACAGAATCTCCACTTGGGGTGCCCATTTTTTCACTAACAGCCCTTTTCCAGATTCTTTGATTCTTTCTTCAAATCCCGCAGGCAGCCATTCCTCTGCTCTGAATTCTGAGTTTATGTCGAACCCTATTGGTGGCCTAACAACCCATATAAAAGCCTTGCCACTGCCCTCCAAAGCCATAGCTAATTGAATCATCTGCGATGGGGAGATAGTATTATGAGATCCAAAGGAGACGTATAAAACTGAATATACAGGCTTTTTATCTAGCCATTCTTCGCAATGATGTGATGAAATTCCACCTTCTTTCCCTGCTTGAACTCTGTTTTCCATTGATAACAGAACTGGACCTATTGCCCAAGTCGGCCGGCCTAGTTTTCGCCGGAAATATGATAAACCAATCTGGTCAAATTCCTCCACAGTGTTGAACAAAATCCCATTAGAATCCATCCATGCTGGAAGATTCTTTCTTTGAAAAACAGACCAAGAATCAGTGCCATCTGCCTCTGAAATACTCAATGGCAACTGGGTAACATGAAAGGTCGAAGCTTGTTCAAAATCTTGCAGCTGAAATTCATCGGATTGGGTATTTCTGTGAGGAAGAGTTAACCAAACAGAGTAATAACAGGCCAAGCCAAACCCACCAGCTCCACTAAAGATCGCATGAAAAACCCCAAGATCTTTAGCAACAGTAGCAGTCCAACCAAAGAATATGTCGGCAATAATACAGAGAGGAGGCTCACCTTCTTGCTCGTCTGTAATATCCCGAATGAGTTGCCTGAAAGCAGGCTCGAGAGAAGTGGAAGCATGAAGAAGACGGATGATGAGAGGGTAAGAGAGGACATCAGTGTTCTCAGTATGAGGAGGAAGGCCATAATCGCAGCTGCTGAAAGGGATTTCACGAAGATTAATGGAGGAATTAGGAGGAATAGATGAGGTGAGCTTGGTGATGTTAAGAGGGGTGTTAACTAAGGTTATTTTGTACCCTTTTCTTTGCTCTATGTGAAGAGCTAATGCTAGGAAAGGAATTATATGACCTTGAGCCATGAATGGGAACATGACTATATTTCGTTCCCTAGGCGCCATTGTTGATAGGTGAAGAAAACTAGCTGGAAGAAGGAGAGAAGCAGAGGCAGAGACAGAGACAGAGACAGAGACAGAGAAGAGAATAACGAATAATGAAATTCACTTGCACATTATTTTCTTTCTATATTGGCGCAATCCCGCAGAAAAAAAAAATGCACACTTTTTTAGGAGATTGGTCCACTTGCCCGATAATATACTTTCCTGTGTATGATCCATAATCAATAAATTTATAACCTATTCCATAATAAAACTAAAATACATATTAAATAACTATTATAATTTTTTACCAATGCCATTTATAATCTTAAATCCAATTCATTTATGATTAATTAATATTTAAACTAATTATTATTTTATATATATGAATACAGTAGCCATATAATTTGACATAAAGGTTTTGTTCTCGTAAAAAAAAAAAGAGTTATAATTTTATATATATGATGATACTATTTGTGGAATTGATTTATAAATATATTTATATTCTATTTCATTTAAAACAAGAAAAATTCAAATTACTAATTACAGATAATTTGTTTTTTTAACTATAATCATATCATCATTTACGAAATGAGTTAAATAGAATGTTATATAAAAGAAATGTTATTTTTATTTTTATATATATAATGTAATTAAAAATTCTTTTTTATTCATACCAATAAATTGTTGCTCCAATTTTTTAATGAAAATATTAATCCAATTTCGGGAAGAATTTTTCATTTATAAAACAATAATAATTAAAAAAAAACAAAAAACTTATCCTCGTCTTATCATGCTCCTAATACTTTTGTCTATTTGCGAACAAATTGTCTTCGTTTTTATAACTTTTTTTTTCCTTTTCATGAAGAGACTTTCCTTTGCGCCAAACAAAAAAAAAAAAAAGGTTTTGTCTATCCATGTCGTGCTTGTATTATTATATATATAAATTTTCATTGAATATTATAACCGATAGGTATATACATATGATTATCTTTTACAATTAAAAAGAAAATAGGTAATATTAGAGTTAGACCCTGGAAATTTTGCATTGACCACAAGAGTCTGCATCATTCCTGGTTGGTAATGAATAGATTATAGAGAAACTAGTTTTTACTTTATTTTTCAAAAAATTGCAAGGTCCTTTTTTTAAATTTTGCCAACAGAAATAGGCCTTTCTTTTTTCTGTTTGAGCTTTTCTTCAAGTCTACGAGTTGGGCATTAGAAATTTATAGGTTTATATGGGCCATTAGTTGTATGATCCGATCATACAATCGTAAGGCCCAAAAACTCCTGAAAAAGTTTGTATTGTTGGCTTATATGGGCCATTAGAAATTTAGAATCCACATTCGATACCACTATTGTCATTCTTTTGCTAAAGTTCTAAATTCTATTGTCTTGCTTTCTGCATCAAAGCAGGAGGACTAGTTCCACAATTTACAGTTTTAACTGCAAGATGTTTTATTTTTTTTTAAAATAATAATAATACATTTTTCGTTCCAAAAAAAAAAAGCCACAGGTATATTCCAAAAACCAATTCTCATGTTGATTAATAATTATTTTCTTTCTAATTTATTCTTTAAATCTTTATAGATTATTATTATTATTATTATTATTATTATTATTAAGCACTTTCAGTGTTGTACTCCAAGTCCAAGCTGCTGCGCTCATGTCCAAATATATCAATTATATATATAAAAAGGCAAAGAAGATGAAGCCCTAGGGGTTTCTGTCTACATGTTAAATGTCAATTGCCAAGTGCCATCACAAATGATACAAGTGGGTACCTTTTTAAGTCTTCAAAATAAAGAATAATTGATATGCAAGATAATTAATTGACAAAAGAAAAATTAAAATTAAAAAAGGAAAAAAGAATAACATATCATAACAAGTTCTGTAATCATGGTGAGATCAATTACATCACTTTAAGCTGAAACCTTTCAAAACTTTTCCTGATCCTCCACCCAGCTTTGTTAGCATTAGAATTTTCAATAAACCCATTTAGGCATTTATTGACACAAAAAATTTATCATTACAGATTAAGAAAAGCTCTTCAGAACCCACAAATTTTAAAGGAAAAAAAAATGAACATTATAAATCACTTAAAATTAATTAAGTTCCAGACTTATACCTACAAAGAACCTTACACTTTAAAACCTTGTCCTGAACATAAAACCCTGGCATTACCATGATCTTAACCCTCCTTGGACCATTTGATCTTTGTCTATCTATAAACATATCTTCCATATAATTGGAATCAAAGTTCCTGTTCTCTTCTACCCTTAAGATTCCCAAGGGGGGACTAAATGAAAAGGCAAGCAAATGAAGCAACCATATGCATTTAGCAGCAACAAAGAAAGCCTGAAGTAGCTGTTCAGGCCATGGTCTTGTCCAATTCATTGCTGTAATGATGTAACTCATCTTCTGATCACAAAATTTGCTAAACTCTTCACTGTAATATTTAGTCCCCTTCCTCAAAACTTCATTCCAGCTCAGATTCCTGAGTCCAACAAACGCTGCAAATTGTGCTTGGCGATCTTGTTGAGGGTCTAAATTCTTCGGTGAACCGTTCTTTTGAAAAACAGCATTCTCAAAATCTTGGTAGAGGGATTGGTTTATGATGGCCTCCAAATGGTAAAGTACTGCCTTCGAGTATCTTGAATTAAGAGAGAGTTTATAAGGTTGAAGAAGCAAATTTAAGTTGTCCATAAGAGTACTGTCTGTTTCTTCAATTTGTGCTACAAGAGTCTTGCAGAATTGTTTCACTGATAATCTTGCTTCTGATACTATCTGCAAAAATCCTTCCACCATTACCTCTTCGCTTACCGGCATCAAGTTTTCTCCATTTCCATCATTGGATTTCCCTCTCAGATTTTCACTCACTTGTGAACCTTTTGTTAGAGTTGTTTGCCTTAGGGCTTTCTTTAGCTCTTCACAGTAACTCTCCAAATATTCAAGCTTCTGCCTTAATTCCCGCAGTGAAGATTTCATCTCAGCAACTTCCATTAAGGCTGCATTTCTATTCTCATTTGCTTCTGTTAATTCTCTCTTCAATGCTTCAATTGACAGAATCCCCAAATCCCTGAAAGCCTGAGAAACTTCTTCAGATTCTGTTCGGTTTGGCGAATTTTCGTTCTTTTGATTCTTCTTTAACTTTGGAAACAACCATGAAATCATTCCCTTGTTTCTGGGTTGCGGTTGAACAGACGAGTGAGAATCTGACCATGGCACAACAATGTTAGAATTAGTGCTGTTCCTGGCTACATTTTCAGATTCCCAAGTGATATGTGCTGTCTTGCATCTATTGCAAGACGATACAGATTTGAAGTCTGTCAAGCTATTTCTCCTGCTGGACTTGTAGAATTCTGTTCCAGGCGATGTGTGAAGCACAGTAATATTGTTTGCACAAGAACCTGTCACAGATTTTTGATCTTCAGCTACGGAGATGTGGGAATCTAAACTGGATAAACCACAAGGAATTCCTTTCCTTGATGACAAATTCTCCTTCTTGTAATCAGATAAAACCGTTTCGCAGCTATTTCCTCCTAGTCCGTAGTCATCCCAACTTTCTGATAATGTTCTTGATTTTGGTAGCATCTGATGATGATGCCCGGGCAATGTTTCATCTTCATAACTCTGTCAAAACATAAATTCATTATACTTTGCAATGAAGTTGGCAAGCAAAAGCTCGAGATATTGATAATGAAGTTAACGAGCAAAAGCTCGAGATATCGAACTCGAGCAACACCAAAATGACCGAACAGCAGCAAAGCAGAGATGAGCGAGACAAAGATGGGCTCAAACTATCAAGCCCGAGGAATACAGATTTCAGTTCACCTTATTGAGATTTTAGGGAATATATAGAATATAATTAGTGAGAGTTTAAATTGGCAAAAGCCTGTTGTATGCTCTATGACAAAAATTCAATTAACGATTAAAAGCAGAAATTATGGTAGAGAGGAGCAGATTGAAAGAAAGTTTTACTTATAATCGAATCAAATTTTAAAGAAATCTTCTTGGTAAACAAAACTCCAGATTTTCAATCGACAAAGAGAAATCTAATTAAGAGTAATGAAGAAGCATAGAATAAAGAAGCTATAATTCTCACAAGACTCAGTTTTTGGATTTATTCCGAGAATAATAATGAACTCAGAACATCCCGTGACATCAACTGCCCATGATTTATTAAGCAAATGATTAAATATAAAACTAATTAATGAACACAAAAGCTTGGAAAACACACACGTCCTTATCATAATGTAGGTGAAATGAAATTTGTTTGTTTTATTAACATAATTCCATCATGAACCTAAAAACTTTTTTTCCTTTTTTTTTCTTTTTCATCTAGAAGCAAAGTGTAAAGAGCAGTAATTGAGTATGAACCACGAAAATTCATATTTCTTCGACAAACCAAAACCCAATTCAAAATGCAAATGAATAACGAAAAGGAAAATTTTAACCGTTAATTAAAAAAAAGGGGAAACTTACCGGAGTAAAAACAGGGTAATCTTGAGCAGAGAACTGAGAAACAGGGCGTGAAACAGGGGAAGAAGATGGGAATTTGAGATTGGCAGGACTGTTTCCATGTACGAGAGCAGCATGGAGAGCTCTAAGCTCCACAGCTTTAGCAATGGCATCTTGTATTTCTTGTCTGCTAACTTCGTGGCTGTTGTTATCGTTGTTGGTGTCCAGGTTTTGAAAGATTTGAGTAGCAGTAGTAGCAGCAGCCATGAAAAACAGAGCAAAATACAGAGAAGAGCATATACACCCAAAGAAAAGAACAAGAAAATATATATGTATATGTATATATAAATGGTTGAGGATTGCTCCTTGAAGATAGAAAAAGACCAAACAAAAGGAATTCACAACTGGGTATCTAATGGTTGGATTTGGTTAAAGATATGAAGATGATATCTTTGTGCAAAATATAGAGAGAGAGAGAGAGAGAGAGAGAAGGATGAGGGAGGTTGGGGTATCTTAAAATCCACTGTACTTTTGTCTTTGTTCAAAATGAATTAATGGAAATGGGAGCTTGTGAAGCACAGAGAGAGAGAGAGACTCATAGACTTGAAGTTGCAGTAGTTTTTACTCTTTGTAGGCAAGGCCTGTGGTATTTTAACAGTTCAGTACAATGCCCATAGCCAGAGGGAGAAAAAGGGGGAACAATTAAACGCAAAAACATATTCTATTTAATTCTCGTTTTTTTTTATTGTTTCTATTAATTTTTTAAAATTAATTTTAATTTACATTGAATCTAAATATAGATTCAATACAAAAAATAGTTGAGAGTTTTGCTAAAATAATATTAAGATTTTAATTAATCTGTTAATTTTAACTCAAAATATACTAAAATCATTGTTTAAGAATTTTAAATATATATATATATATATATATATATATATATATATATATATATTAAAAGTTCGAAAAGTAAATAAATATACATAATAATTAAAAGACCCAAGATAATTAAAAAATAAAAATGAAAATGGTGGTACCACTATCAAATGATTGCTTTGCTTTACTATTATCATTAATTGTTACGTGCATACCCACTACCACTCTTCTCTACCAATTGTTTTGAGGAAAATATTCAGCCTTATAATATACATCATTATGTAAGAAAATTCATTATTATTCAATAAATTTTATATAATTAATAATAAAAAATAATTCTTTGTCTTGTAGTAAAATCAACTTTTTTTTCAAACTATATGTGGTTGAATTCATTATTTTTTTTAATATGCATGTGTATGTTATTAATAAATGTAATCTTTTAAATTTTTTTAATATGCCCCTAATTGATATAGTGTCTATTAAAAATATAAATAAAATTTATATTTTAAAATTTATTAACGTGTGTAAAAATAGGAATTAGTAGTACATTTTTATAATGAAGAAATGTTTTAATATATATTAAAATTTATAAATTTAATTCATAAATGAAAATCTCCATATTAATTGTGCTATAGAAAAGGTTCGAAAAATAAATAAATTATGCTATAGAAGAATAGTAATAAGAACAACTAATCATGCATGTAAGTGAGTTGTCAGATAACTAAGGGCTTTTAGATATGCTTCTTAAATTGTATTGAAGTAAAAGAGCACTATTTCCTCTTTTTTCAAGTAGGTTGAAAAAAAAATAAAAGAAAAAGAAAAAATCAAAAATTTCTATATATGTATATATCAATAATTGTCTTAGGTGACCTTATAAATTATTTTGGATTTTTAAAAGGTTGCCTTTTCGGAAGTATCCATATATTATTGTGCTGAAAAAGAAACAAAGCATTTAAGAACCAATTCTGTGGATATTATTAGTTATGTGCTTTAAAATCATTGATGTATAATATTAACGGACGGAAGGGCATGATCTCTCCAAAATTAAATTTATTTGTATGTGTAATATAATTAAAAATATTAGTTAAATATTTTTAATATTTGGTCTTCTTATAATAAAATAATGAAATAAAAGAAAATAAGTATGAATATTAAAGTGATATATAGTTATTTAATTTGTTAATTTATAATTATTCTTTTTTTTTTATTGAACTTAATCAATAAAGATTAAAAATATATTATTTTGTTTAGTGATAATTTTTTAATTAAAAATAATTATTATTTGAATCTTGACACAATGTAATAAAAGGCCTTCCTATTTTTAGATTTGGTAACGGGGTGGAGCAAGAGTGGGGGACTAATCCCCATCTTCGTCGAGGCGATAACTGTGAATCTCCATCTCCGTTGATGATACTCATTCCCCATAATGAATTTTTTTATTTAAAAAATGATATATAATAAATCATTAAATTAATTACAAAATTAATTGGTAAAAAATGGGATATAACCGATTTATTTATTAACCAAACTATTTATAAACTTATCAACACGATTAATTATATAATTAGTTTGACTAATTTATTTATCAATTAATTTTAGTAATTTATTTATTAACCAATTAAATTATTTACAATTAATTAGTTGAAAAATTATCAACCAATCTAATTAATTTATTATTAAACTAGTTAACCGATCACGATTTAATTTTATTGAACTAATTAATTAATTTTATGTAAAAACTTTTAGATAATTTAATTTTAACAAAAAATTATTATAAAATTATTCAAATATTTAAAATATATAAACTTTGTTATATATATTATAAATTATTTTAAAATTTAAAATTTATCGATATTAAATTGTCGGTATTATTTTTTATTGATTATTTTATTTTATATTTATTTATATTATTTTATTGGTTGTATCTCCACTTAGTGCTATTAAAGAAAGTTGATGAAACCATTTTCTACTGCAATCTTCTAATTGGTCAAATCTGTGCATGAAAACTTTCTGTTTTTTAATCATTATTGTTAATGTGAAATGAGTAAGAAATTGGAAAAATAACTTAATTCCCCATTTCTTTTTTTCTTTCATGCAATGAAATTTTAATGAGAGATATCGTTTTAGATTCTGACTATTACCTAAATTTTTATTTATAAATCGAATTAATAATTTATTATTATATTAAAAAATTTAATTTCATAATTAAATTTTATATTGGCATGAAGCATATCTAACCTCCTGTATTTGGTTCAATTTATTAACCTATCTCTGCAGTTATTTGTGAATCTTAGAGACATCTAAATAACATTTAAATTTTTTAATAATAAATATTAATATTTGTCATTTTTAATATTTAATCACGTAATTGTTAGCTGGATGTGTAAGTGAATAGAGGAATTTTAAGTTAGACAGAATTGGAAGCATAAATATGTTGTATTATTTTCTTTTTCTTTTAATTGGATAGATAGTAATTTTGTGAGTGTAAAATACGCCAATGATGATTGAGCAGTAGTCGGTCTCAATGAAGTATTTGTTGGCGAAAGCAAATGGGATATGGGGGACACAAATATCCAAACACTCCTTTATTTTAACAGTGATTTTGAGTTGTGAGGAGTGGTGCCATTGTGGGGACCAACGCTCGCTCTCTTCTCCTATATTAAGCTCCAAACTATATTTTTCTAATTCCTGGATGGAATTTCGTATCCAGCCCGGATTTATTAAATTTTATAAATTAAATTAATAATATATTATATTATAAAATATTATTTTTGAATATTATAATAAGTTAATAGGTTAATTTAAAAGTGAAAATATAAATCAGATTTAGATGATAATTTCTTTCATATTCTTAATTTTACTAAATATTATTTTCTATTTGCTGAAAAATAAATTATCAGCAGAAAAAAAAATTGATATTTTTGGAAAAATGTTTGAATGTGAATTCTATACATAAATATTTATTTTTAGATTTAAAAATTTAATTAAGTTTAATTTCTGGAAATAAAAGTCGATTATATGCAAACGAACATGCATGAATACCACGTGCGTATATTCCGAACGAAAAACAATACTTTGAAAACAGAACTAGAGAAGTAATTAGTTTAATTATAGTTTTTTATACTTTAATTTGGAAATGGAATTCCAGGGAGGATTAATTATGGACATTTTAATATAGAGTTCGATGTTTCCAATAACTACTTTGATTAGAAAAATAATCAGTTAATTGAAAATTAATTTTCTAAACCAACCACTCCATTAAAATGCAAGTAAAGTTTGTCAACCTCCACATGACAAAAGTTAATCTTCTTGATCTTAATCAGCACCACCATAACATTGATTAATTAACAAAAAATAATGGTAAAATGTTGTTTAAATAAATATTCTTGAACAGAATTGTATTATTTCATGATATTTTCTATTATTATAATTTAGTTCATCATGAACTATAAATATTGATGATAAAAAAAAAATTATCAATCCATAATAATACTATACTTTGTTTATGCTTAAAAATCTCATATAAGGTAAATATTAAACTTATAGAGTTCTCTAAATAAGGGTAAAATTCTAGGATTAGCACCTATAAAAATTATGATAAGCGACTGAGTATTATTTTAGAGCTAATGATTCAGCCAGTGTAAAATAATAATCAACGAGTCATAGGAAAGAATTCAAAACTACGAGTGATAAAAGAAAAATTGAGTTGAATGATATGTTGAGTGAATAAAATTATAGATTTCAAACCTTTAAACAGATTGCAGATCAATAAAAAAAAGTCATAATCCATTTCAAAGTACTAAAAAATAAAAATAAAAAATCTAAATCTAAATAAAGTCTTCTATTATAATTTAATTACAAGGGATAAATTTTATCCAAAATAGTTATTTTTTTTGCTTGTGTTAACATATTTATTAAAAAAATTATTATTATTATTTTGTGTGAAACTACATGTTTTTCAGTTTATATGTCAATATAATGAAACTAATCATATCCATTCAAGGTAAGATCCTAAATGACTACAAAATATTTTCTAAGAGTTTTAAGATAGTTACATATATATGATTCGAACTCAAGATCTCTAATTAAGTTGGAAGAGTTTTGTGCAATTTTTATTATTCTTTGATTTTTGATATAACCATATCATAAAATATATTTAAAAGATAATAAGTGATATATATATATATTACATGATGATTAGATTACTATATATATATGTTTAGATAAGTACTGTTTTCTTTCTCTCAATAGCTGAGACCTATCTAACCTAATTTGGGAATTAGGTTTTTATTTGTTTCGACCATAATTAAAATGTCAAGGGAATTAAGAAATTTGTGGGCCATGATTAAGACAAGAAGAAACGTAATTTGGATGGGAACATTAATTTGGAAAATCAATATTTCAAAGTCTTTAATTTGTAGCGTTTGTAAAGCTAGTACACTTTTGGCTGCTTTCTTAATAACTTGAAACCTAATGTTTTAGACCATTTCCTTGCACTGGGGATTTTTTTTTAATGGTAAATATAGATAAATTTAAGAAATTGTACAAAAGATGAATTACAGGATATATCCCAATCCACTTATTTTAGGATTCTACTTCTTTGCACAAGTGGTGTTTCGTGGAGATTTTTTTGCTTCGAGTTGAAGGCCTCCTCAATCCTCACACTAATCATAAAATATAAATGCCGCTTATTCCTAAAATATTAATTAAGACTTTATCTTGAAAGGGTGAGATGGGAGTGGTAAAAAATTTTCTCTTTTTAACTATAAATTTCAGATACGAATTCTGAATATAAAATAAATTTAAAATTTGACAATAATATATATACCGTAAGGTGAAAACTAAAAATAAATTACAATCATCTTTGATACTTTCCAATGGAAATAAATAACCCATTTCCTTGTAACACTATATATCACAGCTGCCACTGCTAGCTTTTATATGCTTACTAACTAAGATATATATATATATATATATATATATATATGCCACATGGGAATCACTACCTTCACATATGATATATATGTAAAGTTTATTGTAAAATGGAAATCATTAATAATTAAGAAAATATATATAGTTTTCTTTTCTTCTTTTTTTTTTCACAAATGTGGTGGAAGTAAGTACTTGTAATCATCAAAACCACCTCAATCCTCATCTATATATATTTTCTTTAGTATCCCATGATCATTTTTATACACATGACTCCTCAGCAATGATTACCTCATAAAATCGGTCCACACCTTATTAATTATATAACCATCAAAATTTTAATATTTTATAAATCAGATTTAATGTTAAAATATATAGTGATATTATTTTTAGAAATATAAAATTAATAAATTTAAATCTTAAAAAAATAATTATGTTACTTTTAGCTCAAACAGTTCTTGTCTAGACTTAAGAAGAAGTTATTGATAGAAATGTCCTAGCAAAAATTATTTTTTATTTCTATTATATGATATGCTATCACTAATCAACATAATTTAGTCAAACATATTCCAAAAAAATATTATATATCTAACAATCAAGCAGTCTTTAATTAAATCTGGGTTAATTACTATATTATTTTTTCATGATCATGCATGTAATTCCTTTCATTTTCAAGCACAGCCAATTAAGTATGAAAAAAACAAGAGAGGTAAAATTACCCTATATATGCTGTGTCTCTTTCTTTGGACTGGCACCAAAAAAAAAGCAAAAAACCGAGAAGAAGGTCAAGCATGCATGGGTTGAGACTATCTTTTTTATTATGAGATGACCGCAAACATCAATATGTATACCTTCATCTTCCTTTCCATGATCCATCACATCTTTTTCTCTTTTGTGGTACAATAATATTCTGCCATTTTAAGTAATTAATTATATATGTATGCATTCAAACACAGAATAAAAGCTATGGCATTCTTGCTGGCTTTGTTTGGTTTTTGTCTTGTTTCCTTTGTTCCATCTTGGTAAAAAGAGGATTCCAATTTCTTATTCTTAAATTTAATTCCATAATTATTATCATCATCGAAAAATTAAAATCCCATTATCGATTAACACATTTTATTAATTAGTCTACAATGTTCATATACATTTGAGGCCTCCTGAGGCCATATGTAGAAGAGGCCAGCCAGCCAACAAATGGCTTGGCATTTGTGCAAGAAGATAAGGGTATAAATACTCAAAGAGAATAATACAAGCTTAGTTAGCTAGAGTGCTAGACTATATATATATATATATATATATATATATATATATATATATATTGAGAAAACAAAATATAACATGGAGCCGGGGCCATCTATGGCCCAGCAGCATTAGAGGCTTTGTACCACCTTCCTTCTCTAAGGTCTCCGTTTTGAGACCTCTAAGAACAAAAAAAGAATATAACATGCAAGAACAAAATTTAAAAGTAGAAAGATTTATAATCCTAGAATTTTAGGTATATGATATAGAAAGCCATGGGTTAGGGGAAAGGGAATCGAATTCGTTGCCCAAATTTGATTTATATACTGACAATTCTTGGCCAAATTTTATAAATTATAACGCAATCATCATTGTATACAATCAGAAATTGCATCGATATTAGATATAAGGAACATAATTTCTTGAGCGTGTTAATGCCTTAAGGATAATGACATTTTCTATTCGTTTTAATCACATTTAAAACTGCGTATTATTTATATGCTATTTGAATAAGAAATCAATTGAATAATTAGCGGAAATAATGCATAAAATTATTACAACAAACAACAGAAAAGACATGAGGAGGGAGAGAAGTCAAATCATGTTGGTCCCTGATTTGCTGACTGTATATATGTAGCCATATTTCTCATTAATTATATGACAAGCTTGACGATTGATGGGGACATTATAACATTATCTGCTATCTCTAATTGTTGTCATTTGATGATTTTCAATTTGATTTATGCAGTTTTTTGTTTCTTTCTTAATTTAAGTTACTTTAATTTATGATAATCAATCACGGTTTGCAATTTATTTGGTTATCAAATTGATCTAGGTATATGTTGCTCATTAGAAGATTTGTAATTTGTAATTTCTTTATCATAGTCATTGAGAAGAAAAAGGTCGTAGGAAGAAACCTATGGTTAGCTATGCACATGGGTTAAGTAGGAGAAACTTTTTCACATGGGTTGGATATGCACAAATAATAGCAATAGAGACAAGCTTCGTTATAGGTTGATATGACAACGTTTGCAGCTATCTGGTACCCACTTTAGAATTTTTCTTGTGATTTTGCCTACTGATTGTTGAAAAAATCTTAAATAGAGCACTACTTTTGAGTCTATATATATATATATATATATATATATATATATATATATATATATATATAGAGAGAGAGAGAGAGAGAGAGAGAGAGAGAGAGAGAGAGAGAGAGGGAGAGTAAAAATCAGTTTTTGAAATAGTATTATATTATTAGCTTGATGTATAAATTAATACACAGATTTGGTTCTAGAAATAAAATTTTCCATTGGAGAAGGAAGGCTAACACAAGTTGCTAACTTCTGCTCACCAGCTTACGCCAATCTTATCCTCGACCTTTTCTGATAAAAATTATCTAAGGGAAAAAACGGATCATAGGGCCCATAATAATGCCCAAATAGGCCTCACATGATATAATGGGTCCATCGTGCGATTCGTTATCGGAATCTGGTAGCTTTTTAAACTCCCGCCTACGAAACAATATCCTATTGGACACTAATTTCTGTTCTATTCAAGCTAAGGGAGTTAGTGTTATGCCTAAAGATATCCAGCGCGCTAGGAGGATTAGGGGTGATAGGGTTGAGCCTCTTAGATTAACTCCATGTTCTCTACTCTCATGTTTTTGTAAACTCGTTTCAAACCTATATATTACTTAATAGGATTTGATATTTCTAACTCCTGTTTGTTTTTGTTCATGGATAATTCCTTCCTTGGCATTTAATATTACTCATCAGCACACTGTTAATGTAAATTTTATTATTAAAAGCACCCAGTGACTTTTTAGTATAAACATACACCAGCAAATTAAAAAATTGTCTTGCAACTTTACCTAAAAAAAGAAAAGAAAAGAAAAAAAGAGTCTCGCAAGATGAAAGCAAAACTTGCACTGCAGTAAGTGATTAGTATAGTTTCCAAGTCATGTACTGTTATTTTGTCACAGACACCAAGTAAATTCCCTGGGACACATATTTACAAATATTAAAAGAAAAGCAAAGAGCATTAAATAAGTTCAACAAAAAAAAAAGTACGCAATTATCAAATCTAAAAACTTGAAACTATCTGCATATGGCCATAATTTTCAAATTCACAAAATTACCAAACAAATTAAACAGCGTTCAGGCGTGATCCATATTGACTAGCAATACTATGACAAGGTAACGGAACTCACTTTCTCCACTCATCTTCATATTTCATTCAACAATAATATATAACAACAATCTAGTGAATATTGCTAAATAAGAATCAAAAAAATAGATGGAATTCAAAGTCTAGACTGTTCTCAGAACAAATCCACCAAACATGCAAGAAAGTTGTGTCCGTATATTTTTAAAAAATGAAATTAAAAAGCAATATGGATATTGAAAAACAAATTATAATATGTAGAAAAAGAAGTTATTAAACTCATTCACCTTGGTGTGGAATTCCAAGGCAGAGATGCAAAAATCACAAGAGGTTATCTCTGGAATATTGATAAGGAATATTACTATAAATTTCTAAGATCTCTTGAATGCATCATAATTCCTGTTTTATGATAATAAAATGTGAAAGCAAATCCGCAGAAGAGAAAGGGAATAATCATCAGATCTTGCAATAAATGAAGCCGAGAGAGAAGGATTAAAATTATATACTAAACTGATTGAGTTAACCAAGCGAAAGAACAAATGGGAAGAATATCAGGACAACGCTCAGCAAGCACAATGAAGAGAGGCCATTTAGATGCCAAGTATTTAAGCAAGAGATATGTATCATACACAGAAACATCATCTGTAAAACAATCATGATAGAATTGAAGTACTGACCTTGTAGTTGGAAGCGTGGGGTTCCACATCTGCAACACTAGATATCCAATTAATCTGTGCAATATTATGCTAGTTAACGTCTCATGAAATCAATAAAAGAAAAACTTTAAGTAGCGATATTCCATACATGAGTTTGACATGGAACTCCGTCCGGCCGCATGATAAAAATGGGGAAACAAACGCACCAACCTATCCATTTAATAAAAGGGGCAATGAAAAACCAGCTCTCAAAAAGAAATAGAAATGAAATTAACAGAAAAGGCATGACAAGAAAAATCCAAGGACCTCGGAGTAGGATTGAAGGAGCAAAGCAGAAAGATCGCGGTGTCCTCCCTTTTCAGCTCAATTAGGCTCCTTTTCCATCCATGTCTGTTCAATTCCAAAAGGCGTTCACAAAATATTCAAAGCTTAACACCTTGTTAGTATGACTGTAAGTATGGTTTATAAGGTACATTACCCTGTATGGTAAGGTGGTCTGAAGAATTACCCACCCAAGTGGATATATTCATATAAAATTAATTTTTTAAATATAAAAAATAAATTAAAGGAATATAACATTTTTATTTAAATCTTACAAAATGAATGGCAAATTATTGCTCATTAATGTTTTAAGCATTAATATGCGTTATGAGAATATTATATTAACAAATTTCATGAAAAAAAAAATAAGAATTCATTTTCCTAATCAATGAATATTAAAAAAATATATTTTAATTTTGATATTTAGAATATATGATGAGTAATTTTGATTAAAGGATAATTTGATATTTAAAATATATGATGGGATAATTTTAAAATACAATCATATTAAATTATGAAAGACAATAAAGGAAATAAATTATCATAATTTTTAAATCATCTCTAAAAATGAAAACAAATAAACATCCGATCAATATCATACCATATTAAATCATCCAGTGAAATGAATTACAAAATCATCCTCAACCATCAAACAAACAAGTGAATGAATTATAAATAGAGTAGCGCCATAGACAGAAAAGCAAATGGCTTACCTCAGAACACGTTTAGGGGTTTTTGGGGAGTGTTCCAAAGAGCCAAGTATTTCTCCATTCTCCGCCACTACAACAAAGCTGCTGTCCAATCACTAACCTTCTACAGACTCAATTAATTTCCTTTTTCTTTTTTAGAACTGAGAATTTTATTGAAGAGGAAAACTCCATCGGTCTCTCTTCAATTTCCCACCATTAAAGGTCATGCAAACTTGCGCAGGTTGCCTGTGGTGCGCAATCTTGAATATTTGGCACTAAAAGGTAATACGACATTATAACAACTCAAACGACATAGTGGAAAGAACCACCTCTTTTGAACATCAATGGAAATATCACAATCGGCCTCGAAACAAATATGTCCATGTGCTACACACAATTTTCCTTCATCTTAAAACAGAAACAAAATTTGCTTCGTACTAAATGGCACAACAGAATCAAACAAATAATAATAATAATAATAATAATAATAATAAAACTCAGTAAAAAGGCTTTAAACTTTAACTTTCGCATGAGATCTCCGAAGATTTACATGACCAATTACATGAAACCAAACACCAAAATACGGAAACTAGCCCTGAAAACAGAGAGAAACAGAAATTAGATATGAAGCAGAGATCTAACAGATAACATTATGCCCTCTCACCCCTAATCCTACGGGCCAATTGGATATCCTTAGGCATAATAGTGACTCTCTTGGCATGAATAGCACAGAGATTAGTGTCCTCGAAGAGCCCCACCAAGTACGCCTCTGCAGCCTCCTGAAGAGCCGCTACAGCACTGCTTTGGAACCTGAGGTCCGTTTTAAAATCTTGAGCGATTTCTCTCACCAGCCTCTGGAATGGAAGCTTCCGAATCAGAAGCTCAGTGCTCTTCTGGTACTTCCTGATCTCTCGCAATGCCACTGTTCCTGGCCTGAAACGGTGTGGCTTCTTCACTCCTCCTGTCGCCGGAGCTGATTTACGAGCGGCTTTGGTCGCCAGCTGCTTGCGAGGCGCCTTTCCTCCTGTGGATTTCCTTGCCGTTTGCTTAGTGCGAGCCATTGATGAAGTGCCAAAGAAGAAAATTAAGAATCGAAAACTAAAGGAAAATTGCTGTTTAAGAAACTGGAACGCTTAACAAGAAAGGAATTTCATGAATTTTTGTTGCCTTCGGTTGGCATTTATCGTGAAGAGAGCGAATTGCATTTTCAGCGCCTTTTGGTTGGGAAAATTAGAGCCGTGGTTTCTTAGACTATCGAGCGGTTCGAAATCGTCTTGATTGAGTCACGCGGATAGCGATCTGTGCGCGATTGGAAACGCCCAATGAGATTTCTTTCTTATGGCGGGAATTAAAACTTTAGTTTTTGTTTGGAAGTTATTTTAAACCAAAATGAATCTTACAACTTAGATGCTATAATTTAATATGTAAAAGGACAATTATTATTTAGCCTCTAAAATTTAATATGATACACTAATATTTTTTATATTTTAAAATTATATTATATATTCTTTAATTTTATTTCTATCAAACTATATAATTATTTTATTAATTTTAATAGTTTTACTGTTAGTGAAAAAGCTAGATAATTAAAAAAATTTAAAATTACTCTTAATCACAAAAAAACAAATAGTATAAATTTTAACACCTTAAAAAGATACTAATGTAATCCATCAAATTTTAGAGAATAAATACTAATTTTTTCTTATTAAGAAAAATTACTATAAATTGACTTTTTTGTCATTTTACAATAATTTAATATTTTTTAATAGAAAAATTAACGGAATGATTTATAATATAATTATATGATAAAATAGATGAGTAAATAATATAATTTTAAAATCTTAGAGAACATGAGTGTACTATGTCAAATTTGAGAGAGTAAATAGTAAATCTCCATTTGTAAATTTTTTCAAAAAAAATTTAATGTGACTATTTTAATTTATTTAATATTTGACATGTTTATTGTACAAGTTTCAACTAAAAAGTTATTTAGTTCAACTACAGCAATTAGCTGTCAATAGTTGGCGATGACAGTCATCAATTAGTTGTTAGTCGATAATGATAACAATCAATTATCAGTAGCTAACTGTGACAATCAATCATACATAATTAATTTTAAAGTTTTTGATAACTTAGTAATTAAAAATTAATTCTAATTGTTAATAATTGTATTATATTATTAATATGATACATTTGTTCGTATATCATATAAAATGTAAAAAATATATTTTTAATAAAAAATTATAAAAATGATTTTAAAATAAATAAAAAAAATATATTACATATTGAATATCTAAAATTCAGCATTAAATATGAAAGAACTAAAAATTATATTTTTTTAATAAAAAGGTAGCTTTTAATATAAATTTGAAAAGCTAGCATTCGAAAATTTTAACTATTAATTTCTTTTAATTTAACTAAACACCTAATTCAACTTTTAATTTGTTAGACCGTTAAAAATTATATATAAATTTGATAGGTTGCTATTAATAAATTTTAATATAATGATATTTTAAGAAAAAAACAAAAATTTTTGTCTAAAAACCAATTATGAGATTTTAAACTCAACTATAACAAAAAAAAAATTGATGGACACAGTGGAAAAAATTTTGATGGGGCCGGTTGCTTACATTTCATGGATGTGTAACTTGCAAATTATATAATGGATCCAAGTGAATTATGTTTCGTGTGCTACTAAATGATATGACATTGTTTTTGAACTGTGTATTTATCGTATTTTTATTATTCTTTGGCGTATTCTTGTTCTTTTTCTTATTCACATATATAAAATAAATTTTTTTTATATTTTAAGTTTATTTTTAGAGAGAAATTTTTTTAATTTGCATATTTGATTTTATTTTTAAACTGGTTAAAGGAAAATGGTTAAAAATGAAAAATGGTTAAAAATGAAAATATTTAAACTAAAAAATTGTAATATAAAAAGAAATTTGAATTGTTAGAGGTTGAAAATGATATGTTTGGTAAAAATAATTAATTTATAAACTATAAATGATGATTCTTTAAGTTTAAAATGATGAATCTTTAGTTTCAAAAGAATCAATTTGTAAATTAAAAACGATAAATCTGCAAATTATAAATTATGAACTTATAAATATTTGAATATGCAAAATCTAAACGATAAACATATAGTTTCAAAATAATAAACTTACAAATAATACATGTAAGTTTAAAAACGATAAATTTATAGTTTTAAAAAGATGAACTTACAAATTTGAAACGATAAATCTATATGGTGTAATCGATAAACTTATAAATATTTGAATATACAAAATATAAATAAAAAACATATAACTTTAAAAGCATAAACGTACAAGTAATATCTATAAGTTTAAAAACGATAAATTTGTAAATTTGAAACAATAAACATATAAATTGTAAAAAATAAACCTTTAAATATTTGAACATGTAAAATCTAAACGATAAATATATAGTTTCAAAAAATTGAATTTACAGGTGATAACTATAAATTTAAAAATGATAAATCTGCCGTTTAACAATAATGAACTTGCAAATTTAAAACGATGAACCTTTAATATGTAAACGATTAATCTGCAAAATTTAAATGATGAATTTGTAGTTTCAAAATAATAAACTTTTAGTTTCAAAACAATAAATCTTAAATTTAAAAATGAGGAATCTATAAACATTGAGATAACAATTTGTAAATAATAAACTTGTAACTTATAACTGATGAACATGTTTTATATTCATTAGTTTAACAAAATTAAATTATAGAAAAATGTCACGACCGACAATTTAGCCTTTATATGGTCATATAGCTATAAAAATAATAATTTAATTTGAAAGTGTTATAAACGGTATGAAGATTGGAGAATAAAGGCAAATTATTGCGATTACGTGTTTGACACGTAAATCGAGGTGATATACCGAGCGAAAAATACATGGTTTTTGCTCGATGAGAAAAATATGATTTAAGTACACTAAAATATAGAGAATAATATTTTAAGGTCATTGGTAAAGTTATGTGGATAAATTTTAAAGTTACGACTTCCAATTTGCAGATATACAGTACCCGGTATGGATTTACAGTCCGATTTCTTGACTGGAGGTTAGAGATATATGTCAAATATTGTAAAAGTATCGATACGATAGTAATTGAATTCTAATATTTTTAACACTAATAATTTAGAAATCGGACAGTAAATAAATTTTTTTACGGGTTGAATTAAGAAAAATGACTACACCGTAAAAAATGCAATTTTCGCACCGGATGTCGTTTCATAAAATTAAAAATACCATTTCGAAGAGAAAATTATTTTAAAATTTTTAGTATATTCAATTTGATGGAATTAAATTGTTTAGAAGTTGAATTTTGGAGAAATAAATTATATCTTGAATTAAATTGAAGAAATTATGTGATTGGTGGAAATTTTGGTTAAGTCAAAATTAGTTAAGCTACCATTGGACCATTTGTCAAGCTTATCTCTTAATTAACATTTTAATGTGAAATTAAGCTTAATAAAGGTTATTAGTCAATAATTATGGGTATATAAAGTCAATTGAGCTTATCCCCATTTCTAATATAGAATTCTCTACCAAAATATCAACCAAAAATTTCTCATCTTCCTCCCCACTTTGCCGAACCACCATGGAAGAATTTTTCAAGCTTTCATTCAATTTTCTTACAAATAATTAATGATCCAAGCATAAAGGAGCATAAAAAATGAGAAAAAAATTTGGTGGAAAAATTTCCATTGGCCAAAATTCCATAAATTTTTATTGGTGAGATTCTCCAACTTTTTCTTTAGATTTTTTTTAGTTGAATTTGAGTTGATTGGGTGATTGCCTTGGATTGATTTTTAAGATGTTTGTAAAATTGGTATTAGATTTGAAATATGGAGAATTAGGGTTTGATGGAGGAATAATATGAAAATTGTATAAAAATGAAAAATGATGAATTTAGAGATGGAATTGATGAGAAGTGATGAGAAATGAGTAAAAATAATTTTTAGGAATTTTTGTGGAATTTTTAGAAATTTCTCATAATTATGTCCAAAATTTTGGATGAAGAAATTGGGTGAACCATGGCTTGAATTGATGAAATTTGAGTTATTTGGGATATTTAGAGGTGTGAAATAATTTTTGGAGTGAAGAAATAAATTTTGGGAAATTTTCAAGGTATGGCCGAATTCTTGAAAAATTAATTCTTGAATATTTGGACTTAATTAAGTAAAATTAGTAGTTGGAAATTAAAGATTATGGATTAAAATAATTATAGGAATTTATTTGGGGAATTTTAGAGAAATTGATAAATTAATGAACATTTTTTAGTGGAAAATTGGAAAATAAATATATAAATAATAATTATTAAGAAGGAAAAAAATTAATTAAGTGAAATTATGGAGAAGGAAAATAAGGAAATTTAATTAAATATAATTTTGAAGATGGAAGTTTGGATAATGAGTTAGGTATAGGATAATATGGCAAAAAAGTATGAGAAAAAGGGAGATATTATTAAGAAATAAGTAGTCGCACTGTAATAAGAATTTGATGACTGAAAATGGTGAATTACACATTAAATGTGTATGGGAACCGGAAAATTTTATTAGAAAATTTAATTTTTAAAATAAATATTTATTGATGAGAATAAGTAATTAGAAATTTAATTTTCGTCAGACACAACGATAAAGTCGGCCCCAGTAATAGATAATGGCAAGGACTCGATAAATCAGAGAGTGACATAAATAGGTTTGTACAAGCTTTATAATAACAGTCATGATAAAATATGAAATATAATATGATTTCTATTAAATAATAATTTATATGGTATTATGAATGCTAATATGGTGGTGAGTTAATATAAATTATGAAATTGTTTGTTTTATTGATGTGATGAATATATTTTGTATAAATGCTACATAGTACATGAGTTTATATGAGGTATATAGTAGGTATATATAAGGTGTATGGTGGGTTTATATGAGGTATACGGTGGGTATGCATAAGGTGTATGATTAGTATATATGTTGTATTTGTTGAATATTTATTTTGATATTATGTGTGAGATAACATGTACAACTGGATGCTATGTTAGCCCATAAATGAACCTGGACTAGAATAGGGTAGTCTTGTTGGCATGCCAATAGAGTCATACGGGTTATCATGTTGTTCTGGAATATACAGTTACATCCGACTCAGTCGGAACATACGGTTATACAGATGCTTGACATCTACATACAGATAGACGTCTTATTCATACGGATACCCTTTGTGTCTCCCTAGTACTAAGTCTATGTAGTCAATTTATGGGCACAACAGGTAAGAAACTTGAAAATTCTGATAAAATAATGTGATATTAACATGTTATTATGATAAATATAAATATGACATCTAGAAATATAAGTGGAACTATTTTAGTTATTTAAATTTATAGTAAATGAATATAATATTAAATATGTTTATTTTATTGATTTAAAAAGACATGTTTTGGTAGCTAAATTATATATATATATATATATATATATATATATATATATATATATATATATATATATATATATATATATATATATATAAAGTTATATTGTAATATTAGATAAGTTGATATGAATGTTATGAGACTATCATTATAAAACTTGTACCACTGAGGATTTTATTCAGCGCGAGAGTGTTTTTCTCTTGCGCATATTATAGATAGAAGGGTGCAGAGCGATAAAAGTTATATCTAGTACCGCAGAACTAGTGAGTCCCACATCAGAGCAGAGCAACAGTAACCTGAGTATTTGCATTTTGTTTCTAAACGATTTATATTTGTATTTTATATAACTTTTATGAAAGTTTTATGTATACATATCTAATTAGTATAAATGCATATATTAGTACATGGTTGTAAGTCCTGCGCAGACGTTTCAGTAAGTCAGCCAGAGACATCTCTTGATCTGACAGATATTTTGTTAGATTAAGAGATGTTACAAAAAATGTATATTTTTATTCAAAGAAAAAATATTCATAATGCAATATAAATCGGAATCCATAATATAACAATTTAGGCTTAAATTTAGAAATTTTTTTTCCTAATTCCAACCTAACAGCAATGTCCATGAAGAAACAAATGAAACTCCAAAATTTACAGCCACTACCACTAGCATATGTAGAAAAAGACATTAGCAGGTAAAAGAAAAAATCTCTCCGACATTTCATTTAGCATATACAACCCCACATAAGAAGGGCATAACTGATGATTCACATGGATTTTGATTTTGGATCCATTTGATATTGCATTTGGAAAAAACATTTTTGAAAAAAAAATTATTTTTAATTTTTTAAGTTTTGAAAGCTGTTTTTGGAGATAATAAGTTAAATATATGTTTTTTCTAAAAAATATTTGAAAAAAACAGTTTATAAAAAATTAAAGAAATCAGTTAATTAAATTCAAAAAATTATAAATTTATTTTTTAGAAACTGAAAACAATTCCAAATATCTTTTCATAGGTAGCTAATTATTAATTAATACTAGATGCTATCAGTAAATGAAATTTCCATATATACAAATTAAAATGAATGAACAAAAGTCACACCCAGTTGTTTGCGAGTGAAAAATCATGGAATCTAAAGGAGACCTCTCCAGCTGTGTCTCGGTCAAGCCCATTTGGAACTTGTGCAGGCAGAGGCACTATTTGATTCTCATTTGGATGGCGGGGCAATTGAATATCAGGTGGCAAAGGTAGCATTTGATTCTCACTGGGACGGTGAGGTAGTTGAATTTCGGGTGGCAGTGACATGACCGGAGGAGAGACAGACCTAAGCCGAGCACCGCCTGCGCTAGGTAAAACCACTGCTTTATCCCATAACAAGACATGAATGAGGATAGGCACCTTGGCATGCCGATGAAGCGAAAGTTTTTGGCTTAGTGAAACGGTGTCGTAGCATCTTACTGCACCTGTCGAAGAAACCATCCAAGGGAGGACTTTCTGGTTCGATACTCTTGAAACTACTAGCAATTTTAAAGCACTCACCGCTTCTCTGTACAGATGACTGAGGCCTGATCTGGTGGATGGTGTATTTTCATCCCTGCCAATAACTGATGAAATGTAGATAAAACCCTGCAGAAAAAAATTAAAGGATTAATTAAAATGCTAAGCTCAGATGATGATCAATTAAAATTAATAATATAAATGATATATACCTCTTCTGTGCGACTAATAGCGAAGCCAAGCTTAAAATCATCTTCTCTTATTTTCATCTCAATAGCAAACTCACCACATACAGGTGCATACCAGAGACGGACTGCTCTGACTACACCAATGTCAACCCCATGGTAATCCTCGAATCCATATAAGCTCGCATTGGCTAGATTAGACAAATCAGATAACGACCCAGCATTCACAGTAGACGAGGCTGTCTCTCCAGATATCTGTCCACAAAATAGAAACATCTCGCAATAGTTATAACCCCATGCCATGCATCTTGTAGAGATATAACAGTACTTCTGTGGATAGTGTTAAAGTATTACCTTGGTAAGCAGAGACTCGGTCTGAATATTCATGAAAACAATAGGCACACCAGAGGCCTGAGAAGCATAGAGCCAGGTGTTTGCCCTGGCAAGAGTGTCCTCCAAGTCATTATACCTAGAAGCAACTCGATCTGATACTTTAGGAAGGAGAAGTATAGAAAGAAAGGAGCTTGAATTGGGAACTGAGAGCACCTCCTGCATCCTCCTTGCCCATGGATACGGTACATATCCATCTTGAAGCATAGCCCTCGACAGTGCATTCACTATTCTGGACCCTCTTGAAGCTGCAACATACAACTAATTAACCTTTATCAATTACTAATTAATTAATACTAGTAACTAGACTAAGTATAACTAAACAAAAACTAGATAGAAAAATTAATTGAATTAGTAATCTATTGGCAAACAACTCAATTGAAACAAAATATATATATATATATATATATATATATATATATATATATATATATATATATATTATAGTAGACGTGATATGTTAGACTAATTCAATTTACATCGACTAATAAAATGAATTTGCATTATACAATTGAATTGAATTAGTAACTAAAAATTTCTCATCTAAAATAACTATTGATAGGTCAAATAATCCAAAAGTTAAAACCTTTGTCATGCCCATCACGCATTTGTGCAGATCAATAATTAATGGAGAATGTGATTCAGACGAGATTGAAAATGACATTTAAAATTATACAGTTTCCACACTTCACATGCCACTTTTAAATATCCTCTTAGGAAAGGGGCAAGTGGGCCAAGTGGAGAAATTCCACAATTCATGAATTTCGCCTTTTTATGACCTTGTCACTAAGTAACCTTACCACTAATGATGTGATTTGATCTTATTAAGAAAAATGAACTATCCCAAAATTCTCGCCTACCTAAGCTCACATACCAATATGCTTTTGATATATTTGCATACTCAGTGTTTGTCACAAATCTCATATTCCTTAATTATTTATAAAATTGAAGTCTCTTTATAATCGGATAGCTCATGAGGACCATCACCATTGGCTCCTTATTTTCGCTAAGTAGCCCTAATACCAGATACCGAGCATTGGACAATTACCGCCAGCTAATTAACTTATAAGAAAACAAAATTTAAACAAAAGAAAATTAACAATAACATGATATAATAATAATAATAATAATAATAACGATGAGATCCTTGCACGCGTATCATTATACTGTATAATCAGACAGAACAATATATGAGAATCCAGCCTGGAATCAACAAGTCAAAGTCAACATAAAATACCAAATTTGCAGAAACCGAAAATTTTAGAGAAAAAGTGATTTAAAAAAGAAAAAAAGAGGGTCATCTCTCACCTTGCATTTCTAAGCAGTCAGCCTCGGAGCGATCTGAGAAGCCGACGGCATAATTCGGGTCAGCAATAGACCTCAAAATGTACTGCTTTTTAGACCCAGACTCAGGCACGATACAAGCTTGCAACTCGGCAAACTCATCCGGACCACGCCTGACTCGGACCAGAATCGAAGTCTCTTTATTTTTAAAAAAACTATGAAGAATCTTCTGGACCCCACTCCTTCCGTTCTTAAACGGAGCTTTAAACGACTGGGAAGAACCGGATCCGAATCTAATTTCTTCAACGACGTCGCCGGTCTGGAGCATGTCTGCGGTCCATTCATCAGCTTTAGAACTACCCTTAAGACAGTCGATGGAGAGAACTACGAAGAATTTCGGGTCTCTGGGTGGGGTTTCGGGTGGTGAAGTTCGGTCCATGGTCATCTTAATTTGATCTAGTATTTGAGGACTTTAGAGGTTAATTGGTAAGTTCATGCTGTGTTGATTCTTGTTAATCAAAACAGGAACTTGAAGAAAGAAAAAGGAGAATCGGTTAAAAAGATTCAAGATTCTATTGAAAGGAAAAAAAAAATAAAGTAGAGAGGGAGAGTTGATCACAGGATCAAAGGTGAGAATTCATGTTAGAAAATGGTTTTTGATCTGATTATATACATAGAGGGTTTATTAGGGTACAGAAGAGATAATAAGGACGTGGATATGCAAAAAACAAAAAAATAATTCAAAATTGATGTGAGAGGATATATGAAATTCTGTTGGTCCCGTGGGAAAGTGAATTTCGACGAAATTTGCAGTAATTATATAAAAATATATATACATAGAATATTGGAAAGAGATTTTAGGATACTATATAAGTTGATGGAATTTTATGAAATTATTCGTCTCCTAAACTAGAGATTAATAATAAATTATTATTTAAGAAAAAAAATTTATTAGTAATTAATATATAATCTTTTCTTAATCGACGACCTTAATCAAGTGGCGAGGTCTCTCTAATTTAATGAGGCTTTTACATAGAAATACACACTTAATATTAATATTCAGCAAAGGTGACATTCAGAAAAATTAACATTCATCTAACAATTATATTTTTTTGGATTGCATCATTAGGTTATTAATATATTGTGATTGATTAATGTTAACTGAACTGTATATCATATGTAATAGTTTAACATGATTATAAAAAATAAATAAAAGTAAATCTATTTTATAGTGCTGTCGTTAATTAGTTAAAGAATTTTTTATTTGTGATGATATAAAAATCTATTTTGAACAATTAAATATTTCTTACTATTTTTTTTAGTAAAGGGATCAGATATTTTTTATTATTCAATATTGTCCACCAATTTTTTTCAGACGATATGGGATTACAACATAAATAAATAAAGACAATATAAAGTAAAATTTCCCCGAAGAGAAAATCAAAAGTGAAAATAATGTGTGGTACAAAAGAGAAAGAATGGGAAAGTCTAGCTAGCAAAACGAGAACCTCCCATCATAATTTTCTTGCGATAATTATCGTGATTTATAGTTTAATGGATTTAGAAATTAATCAAATATGGAAAGTATATTTATCTCAATAATAAAATGATAAGGTAATTAAGCTAATTAACTATATGAATAATATATTCCTATAATTAATATGCGGATAATTTTTTATGTTCCATTTCCAAATATGAAATTTAAGGAGTAAATAACACGCAAATATAATAATAAAATTGCAAAAAATAACAATGTCAAAAAATTTTAACAAACTCAATAGAATAATTTTGACACTTCATATAAGCTAAAAAAATTTATTTTCTAAAAAAAACTATCCCCAAGGTTATATTTATTCCATTTAGGAAAAAAAATTCAAAAATAATAAATAAATTGAGAAAACGAAAGGCAAGAGAGTTAAAGATAAACCCATAAACTAGAATATTATCCTAAATAAAGAATGAACCTTTTAATCTCAACGAAATTCAAAACAAATTAAAAATGTCTAATATTACAAAACAAAGAGATTTCATTAAAAATAAAAATTGTTACGGTCACGAAAATTAAATAATTGATATTTACTTGAGGCATATTGGTCATATCGTATATTAGTATCTAATCACCAAAAAAATTAATAAATGATAATCACCATAAAATAAAATTAATTAAACCATAAAAAAATAAAAAAATAATAATAGATGGTAATACCTTGATTTTGTTTTTAATGTCTTTAAGGGCAATTAGCCTAATTGCAGAAGCATTACGAATATGATTTAACAAACCCAATTCAAACATAAATACTTATAAAGTTATAATCGATTAAATTAATTATTTTTATGAAAACCTTAATATATCATTTTGTTAATTTTCTCGTATTAATGCAAAAAATTATCGCTCCACTAGTAATAATGAAGAAATAATATAATATAATATTCACAAATAGAGAATAAAAATAATAATAATAAAAAGTAGAAGAAGAAGAAGAGGAAGAAATAGAAAAGTAAGAGAGAAGGAAAACAGTTAACTAAATGGAGATTTACAGACCCACGCGTTTCTACGTAACGTGCTATTAAATCTGACGTCGGACAGAGTCGCAAGCATAACACGAAAGTGAGGGATCTTATTATTGTAATTGGAAAAATAGAAATTTATTATTATTATTTTAACATATGAGAAATACAAATTTACCAATAGATTTGTAAATATTACAAGATAGGGAGAAAACGGCAGAATTGGAGGTTGATAGCTCAATTTCTTGGCCCTAATAATATATTTTTTCATTATGGTTTATACATAAGAAATATTATGCATCACTAAGAATTAATGACTACTTGTTCGTTAATCTCACGTTGTCTCTAAAGCATCCACACAGTGGAAGAGTCATATTCGTTTGAAAGTAAACAATCGATATTCTCTCAGACTTTTTAAAATACATATAATAATATTTAAATTTATACAATTTTTGGCATTTACTTCCCTAAAAAGAAGTAGGGGACAATTAAATGATGTTAAAAAAATAGATTTAAAAAAATTCCAGTTAGTTCATTTAAAAATATATATATTTAAACAATAAATATATATATATATTATAAGTGTTTAAACAAAATATAAATATTTTCTTTTAAAATTTAAATTTTTTACACCCTTGGCTTAAGGTTCTTCTCTACGATTGATCCCACACTAATATTGGGTCGTTTCATGGCGGCATTACCGAAAAAATAGGTTATTAACAAATGTCGCACCGTTCAATGACTTTGATGGAAAGGCATTGTTGACTTAATTGTGTTAAAATTTATAATATATACATAATATAATTATTTTTTATATTTACACTATATAATTAAATATAATTAATTAAATGTATTTAAATATATATAAATTATAAATATGTACGTTTAAATAAAATCTCATAAATTAAATAAAATAAATAATAAATATAATTTAACATAACCTATTATAAATTTATCTATATATGAACTTATATTATATATATTTAAAAATATTACAATAAATATTTGAATATTTTAAATAATTTAAATAACATTAATATTATTAAATATTTGATGTATTTTAAATGTGTAATATAGTCAGATAAAATTAATTTATGATATAATTTTTTATGTATTATAAACGTATTAATATATTTATAGTAGATATTTGTTTAGTTCAAACTTATTTATTGTTAAATTTGTATCGTGTTCAAAATTATTAACTCTATTTGATATTGTTGTTTTTTATTAACAAAATAAGTTTAAAATTTTTTAATTTAAATAATTGATTTTTTTAAAAAAAATCTTATTATAAGAATTTTTTTTATTTTTTTCTAAAATATATTTTTAAAACTCAAATTTTTTTTTTGTTTAAAAGGTGTTTTCCTGAGAAGATGTGAGCGTTTTACCTTACCTTTACTCTAGGCATGGCTTCTCTTGCGTACCATTGGTTTAAAATATATAATAAAATCAACATAATCTAATATTTTTATAAACATGGAAAGATAAAACTTTTGATTTTTTTTTTAATTCCAAACCTCTGTTATCACTTTTATTTGTCATAAAATCATATACTAAAAAGCATTAAAATTTCATATAAGTAAAATATCTCTTCATAAAGCCTTTGTTTTAACTCCTTCCTTACAGTTTACACCAAACGCATGCTCCCTCTTTCATATAGCTAACGACTATAGGAAATTCCACAAAGATCATGCATAAGCCAAGGAAAAATATTTGGATTCAAAATAAAATGAGTGCCCAGATCAAAATTGTGAGCTGTATTGGCCATGAAATCAATTGCAAAATTAGTCTTTCAAAAAATGTGGTTGAAATTAATAACCTAAAACTGTTTAGATAGACATTTAATGGCGCAAATAAGAAAATGACAATGAACTAACATATTCCAATTTCCTTGAATCATTTCCACCACACACTTATTGTCAAATTCAACAATCAGCTTACTGATATTCAAAGTACGAGCAAGTTTAATAATCTTCATAAACAGCTCATAATTCAGCTCTAATAATGTCACAGTAGCCTAAATCCATGACATAACCTTGAAGCTAGGAATCACTACCCTTAGCCAATTAGCTTCTTTGTTTCTTCATTTTCGTTTCCTTTGTTTTTTTTTTTTTTGCTTGTGTTTATGTTTCGTTGTTGTTCTCATTTATGGAGGATGAAGGTCTCTTCTTAATGAAGGGGATCAAGAAGAAGCATCAGTCATTGAGTTTTAAGAGTTTGATAATATAAGTGTTTTTGTTACTATGTCCTCTCGCTTCTACACTTGATGATGAAAGTTACTAATCTTTTTCATTTGTTTTCTCTTCCTTTTTTTTTTCTCTTTTAACTTGTCACCTTTTATGGGTTCTTTTTGCCTTTATTGTTTGGTGGGATGGGTTCTCTGTTCCTTCCAAATGATGACCGGACTCTGCATGCAGGCAGAAGGAATTGAGTTTGAGGGAAAAAAAATTAGGATTCTAATGTTAAAGCCTACAGAGAAGGTAGCAGAGGGAATGAAGTTTGAGGGAAAAAGTTTTGGGGCTGTAATGTAACAAAAAAAAAATAAAAAAAATAAAAGGATAATTTGACCACTTAAAGAGTGGGTAAAATAAAACGTTAGTCATTTTACATTTGGGTGCAAAAAAAAAAAGTAACACTGAAACGGCGTCGTTTCTCTCGAGTTAGTTTGGTCCAACCACTGTAGTGGTTACAGTGCCAAGCAAACCTAATTTAAATGTATCCTCGAATAATTAGTCTAAAAAATATATATATATATATATATCTTTCTAGAGTCTTATATTGCGTTTGTTGTTATCTCCTTTTCTATTAGCTACTCGAAGTATTATTTGGATTCATAACTTTCATTAATCTTTAATGGGTAAATTGTAAAAAAAAAAAAATTATACTTTCACTTTTATATCAAAATAATATATTTTTAACTATTTTCAATTTCATATCAAAATAATATTTTTTTAACTATTTTCAACTTCATATCAAATATATTAGAGGAATTTTAATTTAATTTAGCAATGACATGTTACTCTTAACCTAATTTAACACTGCTGATATATATTTATAAGTTAAAAAGATATTTACTTGTGCAGAACTAGCCAAACACTTAAAATAAAATAAATTTTCATAAATATAGTAGTTATCATGTAATTTAGCTCTAACCCAAAAACAATTTAGATTAGCATAGATATAAATATATTTGTTCAAAACTAATTATATATAAGCTAAATTTACATACAAATAACTAGATCAGCAACTACATAATTTTAGTTTAAATTTATTTACATAATTAGATCAATGCAAATATGTATATATTGATATATATCTGCATTGCCAAATAAAAAAAATAGATTCAGAATGTCATATTATTATCAAACCAAATTAAATATTTTTTTATATTATATTTTATATGAAATTAAAAGTATGTATATTTAAAAATTAAAAAAATATAATTATTTTGATAAAAAATGAAATTACAAGTTTTTTTTTTTAATAAAAATTGCCTTCTTTAATTATTCAAGTTACTTAAACAATGCCTTTACGCTCATAGCTAGAAAATATGTTTAAATGGGAATTAAAACTCACAGTTGTCACATTAACTAAATGATGATGAAATTTCACAGTCGAATAATTAATGGGCTGTTTTCCCTTATTTCTGGTTAGGGGAACATTAATTACATCAATGTCTATGAATAATTATATAGTAATATTAACGAATATATTGAAAAGTCATAAAACGACTTTTCCTTGTATAAATTCACATCAAAATCGCAAATTGACTAAATTTAAACACCAAGTTTTAGTTTCATACAATGAGGCAAAATATTATCATCAAATTCAAGCATATGATTAAGTGTAAATTATTGACTAATATCATACCAGCTTTTGACTCAGACCTTCCCAAAGAGAGAAACATATGACTTAGTTCAAGTATCAAATGTCATGGTTGAACCAAATTAATATAATTTTATACATCGACTAGGAAGTCATATTTATATTTGTATTTTCTTCCTTAAATAAATTATTTTCCTAAATAATTATAGTATAATTAATTTTCATATTGTCAAAAACCGACCTTCTTAGGGACATTTAATAAATAAAAGATCAAAAGTTAATACGGGGTCATGTCTAAGACTGACAATTCGTATCTAATCGTATTGTGTCTCAATCAGATATAACACAATTATACCAAATACGAACACGATACAATTAACTAACTGTGTCAAAAATTTGAAATACGAACACGATACGGTTAAAATCCGTGTTAACATGACACGATATGATTAGACACGATTAACTTAACGTGTATAAATTATATGACATGACATAATTAGACACGATCTACTTAATGTGTCTAAACATATACATTTTATACGACATGTTATGATTATACACAATTTTACTTAACACGATACGATTATATACGAATAGACACGAATATTAAATTAAAAATTTAATTTAATCAAGTGAACCTCAATTTAATCAATTTACATTTAATTAAAAATTTTAACTTAATTAATTAAATTTCAATTAAATATATATAAATTCAATTGAACCAATTTAATTCATTCATTCATATATAAATATGAATTATATATATTTATAATATTATAATATATATTTGAATTTTGAGTAACACTAAATAATTAGTCATATTTTTATAATTTATAAAATGATATATTTGTAATTGTGTCTAATCATGTCTTAAAAGATTAGACAAGTAAAATCTGTTTATGACACAATTTTTCTTGTGTCGCAATTGTATTGATACTGTTATAATTCATATTCGTTTAGCTCATATTTATATACAGTTAAATTCGTATCGTTTCATAGTATTTTATTCAAAATTATCGGCTCTAGTCATGTCATTGTCAGACCTTTCCAATAATTTGAAAATAAAAAAGAAAGCTAATGAACAGGCATGGCGGATGTTCTTCAAAAAAATAAAAAAAGTCATGGCGGCTGAAAGTGGGATGGGGACCAAGTGAAAAAAACGCTGTATAAATATTATAAAATAAAATTTATTTTTCTTCATCTGACTTCATCACTAAAATCATAAATCAAATCTAAATAATAAATAATTATTTTCCTTTTTTTTTTTCAATCTAATTAGATTTTCACATCAAAAATATCATAGAGAATTAATCTATTTCAGAATTAGTTGGCACTTGGCACGACTACTTCAAATTCAGAGGCATCAAAACGGAAAAAGACACCACCATCAATATTCAATAAAAATTTTCAATAAAAAACAAAATCCCATTATTCTCATGGACGGAGTGTCATTTTAATGAATAAAGACCATTAAATCTAACCAACACACTGGACTGGGTTTTGCAATTCTTTTAATTTACTACAATTATAATATGATATAAGAGGAATATGATCGTTTTGATGAAGTTGCCTGTACATAAGTTTCAAAAATATATATTTTTTAAAAAATACAGTAGGTAATCGTCATTAATCTACTCCACGATTGCCCTGCGTACTTGACAAACAAAAAAGAGGCAGAAACAGTAACATATCATTTTTACATTCAGTTCAATTGGACAAAAGCATAGGAAGCCATGATGATCTACCAAATAGTTGCAAAGATTGATTGTTGGATTCAGATTTAATTTATTGATTCCTGCAATTATAATTAAATGGTCAAGCTTTGACAATGTTAAGTCAAATTTTCAAGCTATTGATACAGTAGCAAATTAGCTTCATAACAGCCATCATTCATTTTAACTTAAAAAATTTTCAAGAATTCTGGAAACACAAGTTTGTCCCAAATGCAACTTGAAAATTTATAGTAAAATGTAAGAACAGTTTAGGATCCAAGGACCTCCTTGAAGTAACTTTATAAGTGGGTGATTTTTAATTTAAATTTGCAAAAACATGTTTTGATGGCATCATTAAATATTCAGTTGCAAGAGGGTGGATTACTTACTACATCCATCTCTTCTTAGGAGCGGCATCACTTGTTTGGACTCTTCTTCTAATTTTCTTAAATTCCCCACTAGCTGACAACTGCTGTGGCCTCAAGGAAGAAATTTTACCAGACTTTTGAATTGTTGATTTTTCTTTACAAGGACTTGCTGATCTAGACTCTGCATACTGTGCATTTAGTCTTGATGATGAACTCAAGCCTCTTGCTGTTGCTGATTTCCAGATTGATCGTGGAGAAAGGTCAGTATTTGGAGGAATCCTTTCCTGAATTTGGACATCAAGTACATGTTGAGTAAAATAAGAGTAACCTGAATTTGAAACTGAACGGGGAGGACTATCTGATTTCTGGGTTTGCCTTGGAGAAAGATCAGTATTTTGAGTAGTTGTCTCCTGAATTTGAACAGCAGTTACTTGTTCTTGGGTAAAAGAAGAATAATCTGAATTTGAATCTGAACAGGGAGGACTATTAGAACTGTGCTGAATCTGACTTTTAACAACCGGAATTCTTAATCTGTTCTTGGGAGATGAATCCGAATCAGAAGAGGAAGCACTAGTATTACTATCCATATCGTAAACTATATTTTCCATCATCAGCAGAAGCTGCCGACTGTCTGATTTAGAAAGAGACGAAGATGGTCTCCTAAGCCTTGTAAGGTGTACCAACTGTAAGAAATGTCATTAATAACTTTAGTCCAGGAAGCTGCAACCAGAACTTCCAGAATACTGTTGATCAAATCACATGCCAATTATAATCACATACATATAAATCATTAATCCGTGATTTTTTTTCCTTTTTTTTTGGAATGCAAGTAATGCTAGTACTTCTAAGTAACCATAAGTTGAAATAAAAAAATCACAGCCTTCTTGCTTCTGTTTCTAATAAACGAGTCTCTGCACTTCATGATTCGAGGCCCGGATAAAACCTCGTAGTTCCAGGGATTTCGTGAGTTCTCCGATATACATTGCTACAAGAAAGTATATAAAAAGCATGGAGGTGTTTTTAAAGTGAAATGCTTGTCTCTAACCCATTGACCAAATAAAACATAAGCAGTTCTGTAATTTCTCACCTTTTGTTCCAGAACTGTTATATCCTTCTTAAGTTTCACAATCATCGTGTTCTTCCTGCGTATAATGTCTTCCAACTCTGCAGTTCTCTATTATAGAGGGGGAATGGTATTCATTTACATCAGATTGAAAATAGAGTATAAATGCAAAGGGGGACAAAGTTGTAGAAATACCTTTGAACCTGCCGTATTAGTTGATTCAATAATAGCAGTCAGTTCTTTAATGGTGGCATCTTTCTCCTCACACTCTTTCTTGAGATTCAAGATATCTTGGTCTACTGCAGACATATTTATCTGTAGTAGATAAGCCATTTAACAATAATGAATAATCGAGTCTCTTTTACCAAATCTTATTGAATCCACAACCCCTCCCAATATGGGTATGCAGCATTTGGGGCATTAATTAATTTCCAGCGTATTACGAACGAAAATATTTGTACAAAAAGTATGCAACCAAGTGTTAGCAAACAAATATTTTCTAACAACCAAGTGTTTTACCAAAGAGGTATCTCCTAATATATCTAATAGCATGCAACGCTAAAGTTAAACGAGGGACTACGAATCTTATAGTTTTCCAATAACATGCACATCTATTATAAGGTTGGAACAGGGGCTCTCCTAGTGTTTTTATTTGTTTATTTACCGACAGGGTTTCTCCTAGTTCATTTTCTCCTTTTTGAAGCCCTAAGCAATATTTCACATAGCCACTTTAGTGCTTAGACACCTTAACAAGGAGAACTTGACTCAAAAGCTTGCAGACTTCAACAGCCTCCCTCAGGCTCCAGTCCAGCTTGACATTCACAACAACTTTAATTGTTGCTAATTGCAGACTGAACGTGTTAACTGTTGCTAACCAAAGCTAAGCCAAACAACCTGTCTCGTTTGTTCTCTTTTGCCAGAATCATCAAAATAGTAAGGCTTTGTATGCATTAATCTTTTTGATCCATCTTTCTGTTCTCTTATTTACATGTAACATTGCCCCATCTACCTGGATCCGGCTGAGTTTCCATTTCACCCTTTGAGCTACTTTCTTCTAATCCCTGTTCTTCAATCGTTGACCAAGACAGCTGCACAGACAACAGCTAAATTTGACAGAGCAAGCCCAACTATCACATATTTTCATACAACTGAAAGAATCCAATGATAGATGAACAACCAGCAACATATGATTATAAAATTTATAGTCGATATCATAGAGACTAAATGAAAACTTCAAACTATAAGTGCTTTTTGTGACTTGTGAAATAATGTTTCAACCTACGTCATTGAACAACTTTGACAGCATACGATAATACAACATAATCAGCCCTGACGCCTGACATAGAAGGACTAGACAGTTTGAACAATTACTCGTTGCCTTAAAACAAACAACATTAGAGTTTTGGTTAAAACAAACAACATTAGAGTTTTGGTATCTTAATTTTGTATTATAAACAAGAAAGATTTACTTTTGAATAGAGAATGCTTGTGCGGGTAAGGGAAATCACGTTCGGACATTCCAAAATGAGCAACTGCTCGTTTGGGCTTCACAAGATTGCCGATAGAATTGATTTGTGAGACACTAATTAAACTATTCCACCCAAGTATGTGATAGGTGTCTCATATATATGGATTATATGATTATTGAGCATAAATCACTTGGGGAGGAAAGGAATTTGTTGCGTTCTGTGATTCATAACCTGGAGTTCTGCTGTAGATGTAACACTTGAAGCCCAATCCGACAAATCTGACATGCGCCGCTCGTCTTGTTCCACTTCATCTACCAAAGGCATCTTGTACCGCAACACTTCATCTCCTCTAGACACATTCACAGCAGAGTTTCCCTAATACAATGTAAAAAAAAAGGGAACTGGAAACTTCAGCACTGAACTCCAGAATTCAGATAACTCCAACTCTACGGGTACACTTAACATTACTGAAAGTCTGAAACTAAAAAGAAGACACAAACTTACAATTTAAAATAGAATGAATCTCACCATTAAACCAGCAAAAAGGCCCTGGTGATAATCACAATGCCAACAACCACATTCAATAAATTTAATTTTATCACAGCCAAAAGCATCACTAGGCGGTGATTCTGCATTCTTGTCCAATGATGTATTGGGCTGAGCTCCTGCATGGTTCTTAATGCTATTCACTTGCTGACATAGATCATCTAACTTCTGCTGCATACTTGATAGCACCTGGTCCTGATCAACAGAAGAAAATGAGTGTCATTGGAGAGCTTCTAACAACTTAAATTCTTGTCCTTTTTGTTCACATTAAACAGAAAAGATAGTCTAATATTAGCAAGAGCGCAATTGGCATTAATCGAAGTACTGGTCTTGGTCTTAAAAATCCATTCTTTATTATTCAAATTCAGAATAGCATTGAATTCTAAATAATATAGATTTTAATTTGTTGTCTCTGAAATCAGCACTGAAAGTCCGCATTCAATAAGAAAAATAATTTGATCATGTCATAAAATTCGTTCTATATAAACAGAACCAACATAATAAAATTATAATCACGTCGAAATTGATAAGGGAAAAGATGCATTGGAAAGCAGAATCTGGAAACAGATTGATAAATTCAGGGCAGCATTAAAGAAAGTCTAATTTGGAAAGAACAGCCCGTTAAATTACAACATATTACGTTGACAAAAATGAGGGACGAGAAATTTATTCTTTTTCTGGCAATAATGCATGCAAAATCATGGAGCAAATATGTGAATCAGCTGTAAAATAACGAAGCCGTTAGTAATGCAAATCAGAAACGTAATTCCACATCTGACAGCACAAGCATAATATAAGCAAAACATTTAAAAATAATAATAACAAAATAACCACGTTCCGAGAGGAAATTAAACTATAAAACCCATGATAATACTGAAAACCAGGTTTTCACTCCTACTTCAACAAATAATCTATTAGCGCATATTGATCATCCAGACAAGTATGTTCCCGCAAAATAACTGTATTAAAGACAAACTAACAACCAAAACTGAAAAATGAAACATAATCAAAAAGCAACTCAACTCGATGCGCAATGAAAAAATGCAAACCCATCTTATCAAATTAATGTAAAATGACTAACCCTAAGATCCACGGATTTTTTAAGCTTAGAAATGAGCGTATTCTTTTTAGACTCCGCGACGGCAACTCCGATCACGGCTACAATGAGGAACCTTTGAATTGGGGTAAACAGCTCCCAAGCTACAGTTTGATCTGGGCTCAAGTGGCCGCCAATGGCTGTAGCGGAGCTGGATTCTTCAGCATCAACAATCCGTCCCTGAAGAGACACCCAAGCCAGCCTCCGAGCCGTGGGCACAGGGCGGCTGGGAGGGAAGTGACCGGAAAGCCGCCGAGAGGAGGGGATGGGAGAAAATGGGGAGAGAGAAACAACAGACGGAGGAAGAGGAGGAAGAGGAAGCAGACGAACAAAGCCGGAAGGAAAGCCGAGCGGCCGCCGGTGGTCGGCATCCTCCATGGCGGAAGGAATGAGATTCGTGTATTGAATTTTATTAAGAGAATTTCATTGATTTATTTATATTCTGTGGAACATAAATCTGGGACTGTATGCATTGAAATTATTTCCAAGTTTGGAATGGTTTTTGAGATTTAAATTGAGAGGGAAACCTGAAAACAAGGAACAGTGGCTTCTTTTTTTCTTCACTCTTTCACACGTGTCTGATGTCCCTTTTTTTTTTGTCATTTACCTCTAATCTATACGGCAATACTTAAATAGTATGATTTTCCTTTTTTTTCTTTTTCCAATTTTCTTTTAAATTGGGAACTTTACAAGCCTTAACGGCTAATATATATGAACTTTGGTTGAACGTTCAGTATAGACATATTTTTGTATCAAGTCTACCTTTAGTTCTCAATTTTTTTTACAGTGATTTATTTATTTCAAAATTAATTTTTATATTAAATTAGTATGTAATTTTTAATTGTGGATCATTTTCTTCTTTTTTTTTTTGCAAAATTCTTATTTATCAAGATTTTTTATTGTACTTTTACTAATAAGAATGTTGAATGGTGCAAACGTTGATTACTAATTTTAGATTTGAAAATTTGAAAATTTGACATGACTTAGTGCATTGCTATATATTTATTAAATTTGAAATTTTGACATGACTTAGTGCATATTGCCATATTTGTTTCCATACGAGATTATATATGTAGCCATAATTGCATTTCCAACTTGGATTTTTTTGACCTTATAATCTCATCAATATTTGCAATATAATATTATTCTATTTAAGAAAATATAAAAACATTTCCCCCCCTTTATTTATATTATAAAACTTTTACAAGTAATTAGTTTAATATATATATATATATATATATATATATATAAAATATCATACTGAGTTGATTAAACAATATCATGAACTGATTTTGATAAAATAGAAACTACATATATATGTAGAGAAATAAATATACCTCTGAGATATTTTCTGATTTTGAATAACAGAAATATATAGAAATCACAACGTAAGACAATGTTTTATGGTGTAAGAATATAAATATTAGGGAAATTTTTAGGTGTATTATAAGACAACAGCAGATTGGCAGCGAAAGTTCAAGGATACTCATTAAATTCTGTTGCTATAGGAGGGATATTGCGGCGGAAACTAACAGTCACCAAAAACTTGCAATGGACGAAACGGTCACTTTTTGGAGCTGTCTAAACAAAAAATTTGTCCTACCTATTGTTAACTTAGAGAATGATTTCGTCTCTAAAAGAAGGATATGGTTTTATGATAGTCGTTGTTATTTCATTTCATTAGTGACGAAGAAGATAATTTTTTTTTGAAAATGAAAAAACTGATTATCATCTTATGAATATAAAAATTACTTTGTTAAAATCTTTAAAGTTATTACTCCGCCCATAGAAGAAAATAAGAGTCATCCACTTATAGGATTTTGGAGAGGCCAGAGAAATAATATTAATTTTGAAGCACAAGGAGCTGTGCTTCAAATTAAATATATTAGGAATTACTCCATTTGAAGCATTATTATAGTAAAAATAGCATCCGATTTGCTCTGGTATATTTCAAGTTATCTCCACAAATTTTTGTCCTTCTATTTTAATTAAAAAAAAAAGAAACTAATTAAAATCTTCAATTGTGTTCTTCCCTTCACTAACTTGTGATTATTTTGGTAAGTTTTTGCAGAAATGGCAAACTTTGAGATAGTGATGTTCCCATGGTTTGCAATTGGCCATATATATGACCCCATTCCTTCACCTTTCAAACAAAATTGCAGAGAAGAGTTACAGAATCACATTCTTGATGCCCAACAAAGCTATCAAACAATCACAGCACCTTAATCTTTACCCTCACCTTATAACCTTCCACCTTCTCTTATAGTCCCTCTGGTCGCCGGTCTCCCTGCTGGGGCGGAGACCGCCTCCGACATTCCCATTCACCTCGCCCATTTTCTTTCTATAGCCTTTGACCTTACCCATGATCAAGTCCTAAATGTAATTCACAACACCAAGCCTAAACTGGTTTTCAATGATACCGCTCATTTGTTGCCCAACATAACCAAACCCCTCGGCATTAAGGCCATAAACTGAGTCGTAATTAGCGGAGCTTCCATTGCCATAGGCGGAGTCCCTAATGTCACTAAAGATAAGCCCATGACCGAGGATGAGCTATCAGTTCCACCAGCTGGGTTCCTTCTTCAACCATACTGTTTCGTGGATCCGAAGCTCTATCTTTGTTGTTTCTTTCTCAACCTTTTGGCGAGGGATGACATTCTTGAAGAGAATCTCAACAGCATTCAAAAAAGGCGATGCTATAGACATAAGAACCTGCTAAGAATCCGAAGGTATATTTTTGCGATTATATTGGAAGTCAATACGGAAAGCCAGTTCTTTTGACCGGACCGGTCATGCCTGAACCACCCAAAACACCACTAGACGATCGGTGGAAGAAATGGTTCAGCGGTTTTTTGTGCATTTGGAAGCCAAATTATTATTGAAAAGAACTAGTTTCAAGAATTGGTTTTAGGGTTTGAATCCACAGGTTTACCATTCTTGGTGGCGCTAAAACCCCCAGCGGGTGCGTCAACGATGGAAGAAGCATTGCCTGATGGGTTCGAAGAAAGGATTAAAGGAAGAGGAGTGGTGTGGAATGGATAGGTGCAACAGTCAAAGATCCTAGACCACCCATCGATTGGGTGCCTTGTTAGCCATTGTGGATTTGGGTTAATGTGGGAATCTCTGATGAGTGATTGTCATATAGTTGTGGTTCCTCATTTGGGTGACCAAATCTTGAGCACCAGGTTAATGGTTGAAGCGCTGAAGGTGGCTGCGGAGGTGGAGAGATGAGAGTGGGTGGTTTTCTAAGCAGAATCTGAGCAAAGCCATCAAATGTGTGATAGATAAAGATAGTGAAGTAACTTCAACATTGAGCAAGAATCACATAAAGTGGAGAGAGATGCTGCTAAGCCAAGGATTGATGAGCAGTTACACTGACAGCTTTGTCAATAATACCCAAGAACTTGTCAAATAAGCCAGTTAATATTCCAGCTAATTAAGTTTAGATTTGATAATTAACTATGTCTTTCTTGCTAGCACTTTGCCATTTTTGTCTTCTTTGCTTGGTATGCATTTCAAGCTCAAGAAGTTGTAATGGTAGTTTGATTACTAATAATTTCTAAATTTGTGTAAGAATTTCAATTTTCATTGTCATTTGTCGGAGAAAAGGTTAAACAACTTTGGAAAGACTTTACAGTTTTTGCAATATAATTCAGCATTCACATTTGCATAACAGCTTCAAGTTTCTAACTCGCTAAACTGACGCTAAAATATATAGAATTCCCAAGAAAAGTATAGTTCGAAGGGGAAAAAAATTAGATATTAATTAATTTACTTTCACAGACAATACTTTTCAATTCATGATTTTAATTATGAACAAATAGAACTAATAGAAACAACAGTTTTCACAATTTTTATAGAATGTCATGTAGAAAAGGTTGTTCACAATTTCATAAACTTACCTAGTAATTTGCATATGTGACAAGATTTGATTATATTGGCAAAAAAAAAAATGATTTATGTACCAATTGAATCTAGCTCAATCTTTATACATGCTCAATATATATACTTAATTACTATGAAATGGTAATAAATAAAAGTTAGATGTATCATGGTTTCAGCACTTCTAGAAATTCTGTACCGAAAATATCCGGTATATATACGAATAATCATTTATCACTGATTGCATATATGATATTATTAGTATATACAATAATAATCATTTATCACTAATTGCATAGATAAAATTATTATTTGAGTCTAGATAATAATTTTTTTTAAATAAAAAAATTCAAAATATATGGGGAAGAATTTTACAAAACTAAATAACCATATAACCATAAAATTTTACTTCGTCAAATATATGCTGTCGGCTTGATTCACGAGAACTACACAAAAATAAACATAAAACTTTTATTACAAAAGGGTAGTTGGTAGTGGAAAAATTTTTAGTTTGTTCTAAATTAGAAAATAATTTATAAATTTATAGTAGAAATTCATAAAATATAAGATTTAGGGTGATTTTGCTGTCACATAGCCAAAAGAATTAAAATTATTTTATTTTTTGTGCGTCACTTGAGTTATGTGTTGTCGAATTAACGCACATACTTTTTATGTAGTATGTACGATGAGTTGAACTAGCTTACAAACTTTTGAATAATCCATTTAATCAGTAAACTACTTTCTATTTACACCATAAATATTGTGTTGGGAGTTGGCAATGTATATATATATATTAAAAAAAAAAGGACAAGGAAAAAGATAAAGATAAAAAAAGGGAGGTTGGAACTTACTTTGTAGCCCTGCTGAAAATCTCACTGCATGCGATTACAAAATACATTTCTTTCTTTGTCGAGAAGTATAATTTGTATTTGACAGCCCATCCATTTAAAATAGGCTTATAGCCTGTATTCCTTTCATTGGACTCTTTTATTCTTTTTGGTCCATATGCCTATATGGAATCGTGTCTAGTAAGGTTAGTTCATCGACTTTTCAACAGTTTCAATTAAACTTTAATTATTATTCTAATTCTATAATAAATTTTAGAGAAAATTATTATTTAAGTGCTCTTTCAATTAAAATTCTTTTTTTTTTTATAATTTGAATCATAATTTTCATTCAATAGACTCTAGAAGGAATTTTGAGGGCCCTATAAATATAGAAAAAAAAATTCTCCTACTTTTGAATTATCAACACAAACTTTTTATGTAAGAGTTGAAGCCCCAAAAAAGAAATAAATATTTTTATTATAGAAAATTAGAGCAGTTTTTATAGAAAATTCGCCTGCCAACTTTTTTCAATTTGCAAATTCTTCATGAATTAGTTAATAGAATAGATTTGACTGATATTATGACATAAGCTATCAATTCTTTTTTCTAGATTAGAATCCTTAAACAGGGCCTTGAAGTTTCTTTTGATTTATCTCCTCCATTAAACCTATGTTTGTGAGTAGGTAAAATATGGGAGAAAAAAATAAGTAGGTAGTTTCATTTTGCTCTGTTTGAGAAAGAAGAAAAATAAGGTGTGGAAAGAAAACAACTTTTCTTTTCTATACATAAGTGATTTGATAAAATAAAAATATGAAAAAGAAATGAAAAGATAAAATAAGAAGGTATTTTGACTTTATTCTATATGGGAAGGAAGGAAAATAAAGAAAAGATGTAAATAATATTTATTTTTTATTTTTCATTTTTTTATCCATTTTGGAAAAAATATGAGAGTTTAGAAAAAAAAAATACCACTATTAAAAAAATTATTTTTTTAATCATTAATTATTATAATAAAATATTTATTATTTTATAAAATGATGTAAAAAATAATAAATATGTAATAATATAACTTTTTTTCTTCTTACAACAAAATTATCCAGACAATATAAATCTTATTTTTTTATCTTTTTTTTATTTTACTTATATTATTTCAGTTCAAAATATAATAAAAAGATAAACAGTAAAAATAAATTTTATTTTTGTTCCGTATTTTTCTTTCTCAAAATAAAAATTTTGAATATAATAAAAAAATAAATTTATTTTCTTTCTTTATGTCCAAACTAAGGCATAAACTTACATTCATTTTCAAATGAAAAAGTAACATGACGAGACTGTTAAAATCTACAATTTTATAGCCTATATAGAACTGAAAGCACCTATGTGAAACTAAATCTCCACGCATCTCCGTCAACTAAACGAATGAAAATCGTGCCTTGAATGGAAGAGTACAGAAAAGTAAAATCCCCTTCGGAGGGCAAGAAAGGGCATTGTTATTATTATTATAATAATAACAAATCTGGGGGATGCTGAGGTCAGCAATGACATGTCACTCACTTTCTTGATGGATATGGGCCCAACTGGATAGTGACTCATCCATTGGATCCAGCTGTGATCACCATTCACTACTTTATCAACTGAGCTACTTAACACCTGTTAAGTTTTTGGGTCGTTAAGAACCCATGTGGCCTGAAATTACTAAAATAACACTCTACCCTCTCTAGACATTTCCCCTTTTGTTTTGAAATTTGAATGATAATCATGCCACTTAGTATAATCCCATTTTGAACAGTCACAAGAGGAAATGAAATGACGCTATGGTTTTTCTTTTGTTAGGCGGCAGCCTTGAATCTGATAATTGCGGAAAAGACTTAAATTTTTGGTTATGAAACAAAAGAAAAAGGTGACTTGATTGAGGCATCAAAGTTGTTATGGGACTTAAATCTACCATTTATCACTTTTATTATTATTATTTTGAACTCAATACAATTTATCACTTTTTAGAGGATCTATTCCAAATTTTCAATCATATAAAATATATGAATCGACTCCTTTTTGTAAAAATACTTGTGCATATTATTAGTTACTTTTAGCCTTGGAAGCAGTAATGTCTTCTCATCATATAATTTTGTAGCTGACTTAATTTAAACAGAGACCATCAAATCGCATTTTAACCTCTCAGTTAAAATTTTGTTCAATTAAGCTTTTAATCTCTAATTTTATTCCATTAAAATCCCTATCTAACCAAAAAACAGTTACATTGTATTGCACATAAATGAATAACATGTAAAGTCCAAATATTGAGAGATTCAATTGAATAAAAATTTAGAGTTGAAGAGTCAAAATATGTAATTTTTTTTTCTTATTCTCTTAGAATTTTATTCAAAGTTTACTGAAACATGTTTTAAGGCTCAGTTGAACTAAATTAGAGGTTTTAGAGTTCAGTTGAAACAAAAATTAGAGGCTTTCAAGGCTTAATTGAACAAAAATTCAATTGATAGATTCATTTTTTTTTTCCAAAAGTTCAGAAGCTAAAAGATGCAATCTTTTTCAACCCAATAATAAAGATGACAAAGAAGTAGAAACAAACCACTTGAATATATACTAAAACAGATTGAAGAATCAAGATACACCCACTTTCTCTAAATGGAGCTCAAATCCTGTCAAACTCAAAACACCAAATATAGAAATACAATATTACATTATTTGACACTGACCCAACTTAACCTAAAAACAGAAAAAACAAAAACAAAAGAAGAACGGTGGAGGTCTCAGCTAATTTCATTAGATAAAGGATGTGATTAGATAGAAAATCATATGCTTCAGTGCTTTCACTAATTATTCCATCAACCAACATCAAAGAAGTAGCCCCCACGTCCACGTGTTGCTACATATGAAAAGGTACATGTAAAAAAAAAAAAAAAACCTAGAAAGTGCAAAATTTTACTAAGACAGGAGAAAAAAGAACAGAAAAGGAAAGAAACGTGTAAAAATCAAGAAACCCACAAATTTCTCTATTTTCTTGAACACATAAATTTACCTTAATTTGTTTGAGCTCCAAAACTAGAAAACACATTCAAAAACTAGAACTATACAGCTATTCTTTTCTATTTTGACGAATAGGTTATAGATTCCACCTTACAGTTAGCTTTTAATAGCAACTCTCTCTCTCTCTTTTCCCCTTCATATAATGCTCTTTACTAGTACTATCTTCTGCTTTGAGTACAAAAGATTAACTCATCTTGCAATTTATACCTTACTACATCTTCAACTTCTTATTAATCATTTCTATACATAATATTTAACCCAGCCATGCATACTTGTGTGGTTTTTCCGCTAGAGCTGCTGCTTGGTTGTGCAAGTACAGTTTGCTCGATTCTCCGTGAGTGTCTGAAAGATCCATCGATTATCCGAAAACAGAAACAAATAAATAAGCAAATTTAAATACATAGATTAATGCAAGTGACGTACATATATATTCTTGACGTACCTTGACCTGTCTTTGAAGATCTTTAATGTAGTCAACAGCCAAATCCAGCATGTCTGCTGTGTTTGTTTGCTGAAAATAGGAAAACTAAGTCAATACATATATTTAGATATCATAAACTAGGAAAAAGATTCATTTTGGAAGATTCTACCTTATCCATGTTAGGTACGAGGTCTTGCAATTTCCTCATTCTTTCGCTAATTCTTGTTCTTCTAACCTATGCATAGTTAGCCAGCATGAACTATTTATTGAGTTGGTCCATGGAGAGCCGGTTTAGGCAAGAAAAATCCGAACAATAAGAAAAAATGCGAATTAGTATTACCCTCTCGGCGATGCTTCTAGGATGAGTAGCACATCCGCGCTTAGCTCTAATCTTGCAAGGAACAGAATCCTGCATTTGTAAGAACTTTTCTATGGCAGACATTTCTGCTGCAGTTTTTGGTAAACTCAAGTGATGGGCCAACAGAGGAGGGGGATTTCCTGAATCTTGACTCTGTTCAATTATTGAATATATACAAAAATTACATGTTCATAAAAATTAATAAAAACAAACAATATATATGCTGAAGAGGGATGCGGAATCAGACCTGATTTTCAGATGCATTTAGGCCAGAAAGCGTCCTATCATCATCTGTTAATCTTTTTGCACCAGCAGACACAAGCGTTGAATCATCCCAAGATCCCAGAGGGAAACCTGTGGTTGTGACATAATTATTGCTGCGAGTTTCCTCAAAACCACCGTTGTCGGGGCTATTTTCTCCCATGTTTTTGTTCCCAATTTCTGAAGTTGGACTCATTCGCCCCGAGGATGGAGGCCGCCAACTTGCTGCTGAATAAGATGTTTCTCCGTTTCCTGTACCACAATCTCCCATACCTCTCATTACAGCGTAGCCTACACCCAATTTCAAAAATTATTATTATTATTATGCCCACCAAAATTCTAAACACCAAAATTGTATATAGCAACTACATCAAAGAAAATAAATCAAGCAACTTGCTCTATTATATACAAAAATGAATTTTTTAAGCTCCACTTGCTGGTTGGAATGATTGGTTAGCAGAAACACACAAAGAATTTATCTAAAATTTAATACTTCCTAGTATCAATTCATAACACTAGTTGTTAAGCAGTTAAGCTTACAAAATAGTGGCTCTGCTTTTCCTTCTTGTACTTTTGTTTTCTCCCCATTTTCCTTCACGTTTCAAATCAAAGCATTTGTTCATTGGATAGTTTAATTATTTATTAGAAAAATAATACGAGAAAATTACTGGAAAAAAGAAAATCCTTAAAACTTTAAAAAAACCATTTTCTATGAGATACATAGCTAATGGGTGAGTAAAAATTCTAAGCAGAAAAAGAATAGCTAACTACCATTTTCCATTTCAATAGTAATGTTGGAGAAAAATCCAGCAGGTGAGCTACTGTGTCGTACAAGATTGGAGTTATCTCCTCCACTCTTCATCTGCGGCAATCGCTCCATTCCCATTGAATTCACCATCCTATAATTCTGATCTGGTAATGGTGGTCTTGATTGATTTTGGTAGAAACTCTGTGAAGCAGAGGGACAGTTGCTCTGCTGTTGCCGACTCAACCCGGCATCCTCGTCATTCATTGAAGCCATAATCTGAGGTTGCTGGTTTACCTGTGCCACTTCTTCTATTACTGGAGAATCTTGCTTAATTGCTGCAAAGTCTTGATTCGACTCTGTGTTTCCACCAGAATTTGCCAAAAATCTTGCAAAGATTCGTTCTGTTTCTGGGCTCGTTGACCTATTAAGGAACTCTTCGCAAAAGTCCCTGTCAAGGAAATTGGAGAAATATGAACTCGGCGCAGATTGGTACCTCATCAAGCCAGAGTTCATTTGTTTCTGTTGATGCTGTTGTTGTTGATGCTGGCGTTGAAGATCCGACTCCATATTTTTGTTCTCTATTTTTTTGATTAGGACAGACAAAACCTAAAATTACTCTTTTTTTCCTCTGCCAATCAGATCAACAAATGTCCAGAAATTAAGAAGCTAGCTGCAGAAAAGCACTTGGAAGTGAAACAGAGCAAACAGAGAAAAACAGAGACCGAAAGAATCACTCTGGCTTGATTTATAACCCAGAAATAATAACTATCAAATCTGGTAACTACCCACTTCGCTATTCTTGAATCAGAAGACATTCAACTCAACAAGATTAAAAATATTAACAACAAAAAGAAACCAATAATTAAAGAAGAACATATCAGACCAGTACACAGAACAAGATCAGAACAAGCAGACAAACAGACCAAATCAATCTCTTCTTCTTCTGTCTCCAAATCTTGCTCTCTCTAAGATGCTGCAAAAGGGTGGTATTGCATCAATACCAGTAAGTGAAGCAAGAGGATATGAAAATTCCTCCAAAAATAATTGAAAATATTAAATGTTTAAAACCATTTTTTCTTCCCCATCTGCGAGTTCAGCCGACGAAAATTTGAACAGTATCATAGGCCAGAAATTAGACCATCATGTTTTTGGTATATCCATCCAATAATTACGATGACCTCAATGCCCTTGATATCTAGAATTTAATTACAGGAATGCCATAGCTGTGGAAGGAGAAATGGCTGTATTGTGCAAGCATGTGGCTGTGATATAACACATATCTGAACTGGTGTTGATGCTATTACATCACGAAGAACACAACACTAATTTTTAATTTTGGAAAATAAGCCAATGATTTATTGATTTTCTGATTTATGGAGCACTCATAATGTGAATGACTAAAATGCCCCGTTTCCCTTTTTTCACAGATTAGATTATTACCCATCATTTTTGTCTATGCTCTGTTGATGAGTGATAACTATGTTTATAAATCCAACAAAATTACTAAAAATATCAGGTGCTGTAATAATTATTAAATTACTTATACGATAATTTTGATTTATAAATTAAATTATAAATCAGAATTAAACATGACATTTTTCATTGCCCTGAGAGGCAATTTCTACTTTTTGTGCCCCTCATTAAGAAGGAATTGTTCTTCTTTTCTTGACTCGTGTGCAAAATCCGACTCAAATTGAACCAATTCAGTATATTTGGTTTAATTTATTCAGTTTAGTTATATATAAAAACTTTGGTTTTTTGTTCAATTTGGTTAAAAATATTGAAAAAACTGAATCTGTCGAAATTTTTTATAATTTTTATAGTAATTAATTTTAATTTTTAGATAAAAGTTAAATGGTTAACTATGTAAAAATCAGTGGAAAAACTGAGGAAAAATTTCATTTAAATGGGGTTGATATTTTCATTATAAAATAATTGTTATAATAAATTTCATTATCTATAAAGTAAGATTTCATTTTCATATCTGACAGTATAATATGCATTTTCTGGACAAATAAATAAATACATGAATTGAAATGGACAAAGATTTTCTTAAAGTTTTATTGGACTAGCCATAGTTCTTTTGTTTATCCTGAGAAATAAATTGTATTTTCACCTATTGCTGGAAAGGTAGAGAAGGTTCAAATCTTAGCTCCAATCGGGTATTTATGTATCAAATCACATAAACATATGCTCCTCTAGATTAGGATTTATGAAAAGCAAAAAAAACAAAAACAAAAATTTTGATTTACGTTCTCTTTATTTTGTTCATCTATATAAGAAAAAAAATGTACGAATTAAATGTCATTCAAATGATAGCGAAGACAATACAAAGTATAATAATTATCTATTAATTAAACTTCCCAATCTTTTTTACTAAAATCAAAATGATTCGGCTCACGTTTATGTACACAAAAGTTTTATAAAAATATGAGAAAAATGTAAGAAAATACGAATTAAATCCAATGGACTCCAAAGTTTATGACAGGTCTATTCAGTTTTTTTTTTAAATAAATAAAGAACAGGTCTAACAAATAATTATTTTATATGGAGATCTGATAAAAAAAAAAGTATTTTATACAGAGAGCAGAAGAGAAAATTCCTCCACCACTCTGGGAAATATTTTAATTAAATTAATGGTTCAGTGTTTTTTTTTTTAATTTTTCCTTCTCTCCTCTTCAATAATGAAGCGTGGAATTTGAAATTGTTTTTCTTCGAGGAATTAATTAAGAATACTTAGACTTCCCTCTGTCATAAAAGGTAGGGGGCCACTCTCCATGGGTGCGACACATCGAGATCGAGGTGTAAATATTTACTTTTTTTAAAAAGTGGGGGGCGGTAGTTGTCCTTGCAGAGACAAAACTGACCTGTTTCAATGTAATCAATTTATGAGTCACTGAGGGCAATGCTGTCTTAAAAATAATTAATTAATTGTCCTCACTGTTTATCCTAACAAATAAGATTATGAGCCATAGACCTACCCGACAATATCTCACGCGTTTCACGGCGTATCGGATTACAAATTATTTTTTTGACAAAATTAAAAAAGATTTATAAAATATTATATTAAATGAAAATTTTCTTGTAAACATAAACAAAAAAAATATTATTTATTATGTAAATAAAATAATTCATATAATATTTTTTTTATTTATTTTATTCACTATGAATCAAATTTATATCTATTTATATATAAAATAAAAAAAATCAACATAGATAAGCTCAGCAAAGATACAATAAATATAAAAATCATATATTAAAAAAATGCAAATACATATATATAATGATAAAATAATAGAACAACAAAAATTTAAATAAGTGAATCAATTGGTGATTTAATTAGTATTTTCACTTGTCATAATTGAAAAATATGTCATTTTAATTTTTTTTTGTCACCATCCATGAATATTGGTGAGAGTTATTAACTCTCATATTAAGTGTAAGAGAATTACTATCACAATTCATTAGGGCTCATAATGAACCAAAAAAAAATAATTTTTGAGCAACCAAACTCTAATTATAACAACAACAACAATAATAATAACAGGATCCCAATTTCTTGTATTAAAAGATATGAATTCACAAAATTGTATTTATGTATATATGTGTGGCAAAATTCTTCAAAGGTATCTCTCTCTCGAAACATATTTATTTGGATCAAGTTGGTTAATTTATTTATGTATCAAATTAATGACAAATTAATATATATAAATAAATAAATAATATTTCTAATAAGTAACATATCTATAAAGTAATTTTTTTATATGAAAATTTAATATTGATTTATTTCTTAAATGAATTTATCATATTGAATTTTACAGCAAAAATCTGCTCACTCTGTGTCATTCAAAAGGACATTTTTGCTTCTTTTATATCGCTCCATTTTAAGTGTTTTTATTAATAAATTAATTATTATTTTTTCAACTTAACCTTTCTTTAATGCACTCAATTATATTATGAGTTTTACTATATTAATATTTTCATTAACACTTTCTCACTTTTATACATATTTCTCTTTCTTGATAAAGAGTTGTTTATTATGGTAATGGTTTACTGGAGTGGGATAAATTGTTTTGGAATTGAAAAAGAAAAAAAAAATAGTGGAGTGAGATCAAATAATATGAAATATTTTAAATAATAATAATAAAATAATTTAGTTAATAAAAAAGTATATATAAAATTGAAATTTTTAATAATTTTTTTGTTGTGCAAAAATAAAAAAGGTCTATTTAAAATACATCAAAGTGTTTTTTTTTCTTTTTCCAAAGGTGCTTGTGCTAAATTGGGCCACTAATTAGTACTACGAAAGGTAATAATGAAGAAACATGAAAAGCCAACGAAATGGTCATTATTATATTAAGTTAGTGTCTTATTAGATCCTTTAAACATGACTGCAACTTTAATTTACTTGCTTTGGATCTTGTTTAAAAATAGAAGGATCTTTAAACGACAAATCCTAATTCAAATCACAATAAAAGGCCCATACACTATTTTATAAGTATTTTAATAGCTATTTAATGAGAAAATAAATAAATTGTTGGAGTATTTTTTTAAGGTAATTTTGATATTTACGTTTGTCCTTTTGCATGACATAAAAATTGAGAAAGTGATTAATAATTTAAGTAATTAATTATAACTTTTTAAAATTTTTGGAGTTTGAGATGTTTAAAAATATTTGTTAAATTAAATAGTATAATTAAAAAATTGAAAATTTATATTATTTTTATAAATTTATTGGGATAAATTTTTTATTTAAAATAGACAAACTCATAAGACTCTATTGAAAAGAAAAACAAAATCGGATTGATATGTAATGCCGATTCGTGACTTTCGACACTTTCGGGGCCCACAAAAACAGAAGTCAGTGCGCATTGATGTGGACGATGTCGTTTTCTTAGGTGTTTTGTTGCAGTATCATTGGGTCGCCTCCTTCATTTCTGGAGCATTTTCATAAAATTATTTCTCCACCCATCTGTCAATTTTTTGCCGGTCCACGTTGAAACTTTTTAGCTTTCATGTCAATCTTTTCGGTACATCACCAAATCATTTAGGTATTTTCATATAAAAAAATTAATTTTTATTTTTTTAAATTACAATAAATTATAAAACATATTTTTTGTATATAATTTATTAATTATCTGAATAATTAAACTTTACGTACATTAAAAATTTGATGCTTTTCCAGCAGAAACATGGTAGTTAAACAAACCATCCCCTATCAAAATGTAAAATATTGTCTAGTGAATCACATGCTATGATTATAAAATATAAAATTTTATAAATAATTATTTGAAAATAAATTACCCCACATAAAATTATTTAGCAAGCTTGTTTATTTGGTTGAACAGTGTACGCGGCGTGACAAGCGTAGATATAGAAATTTTAAAGCCTTAGAGATTACTAATTACACATTATTTAATAAAACTAATTGATAATCTAATTACTAACTAATAATTTAATTTTAAGTTGATAATCTAATTATAGCTGATAATTTAATAACTAAAAATCTGATAGGTGATTTAATTAAATTTTTTTAATAAAACTAGTTGAAAATATCTCAATTTAATATAATAAATATGTTTATTTTTATTATATAATATTCAATTATTATTATTATTAAATAATTTTAATTTTTATATTATATATAATTTTATAATTATATTATTATTATTATTATAAAATAATAAAAAAATAAGGGTAAAAAAATTAGTTTTATTAGCATTTTATTTTGGAAGTTATAATCTAATTTTTTTTCAAATAAACTATTTTACTAAATACATATTATTAGTCAAATTAAATTATTTTTATAGTTATAATCTTGTTTGTTGCTACCAAATAGTGCCTTAGTATTTAAAAAATTTGAGAGTAATTAAGGATTGCTTTTCTTTTTGAGAAAACCATCAAATATTATCTTTACTCATCTTTTGTTCATAACTGAAACAAGGATGTGATCCTTTTAAATATTGGATTTAATTTAATGATAAATTATTTAATTTTAAATTAATCCACCATGAATTGAGCGTGAATAAAAAAATTTCATATGATCAAATGAAAATTCTTGAATGAAAAGAAGAAAAGAAAAATGATGGACCTAGTGTAAATAGAATTGTACTTTTGGGATTGGAATAAGGCAATAGTAGATATGCCACTATGGCCGAATGCCGATCCAGTGGGCGATATGAAAAAGCAAAACTTCGTAATGTTTATCACCTACGTGGATACTCCTCGCGCACACGGGGAGCCGAAATCCAAAAGGCCAATATAGGAATAGATTGTCTCCTCACATACACAAAAACCCAACAATTGCAGAATATTCTCCTCTATAGGTATCGAATGATTCAAATCTTTATACACCTGTTGGACATTTTTAGGACAATGTTGTGAATTCCTATTATATTTGTCAAGCATTAAGAGATTTTTTCTGATTAAATTTTAATAGGACTTTATCATTCTAAAAATTCTGATTCAATTAGAAGTTATAGTCTTATCATAATATTCTAAGATTAGAGAGTTCCATTTAAGAGCACATCAAGGCTATATTGAGATACAAAATCTATTAATTATCAACTACTTCTTATCAACACGAGGAGATTACACATGGGAGTAATCATCATTTATGTTTTACTTTTATAGGTTGTATTTTTTTTTGAACTTTTAGTTAATCATTATGTTTTGAGCATTTATAATTGTTAATTATGTCTCAATCTTCCATTTACTGTTTATAGAGTGTTTGAGATTGTGTGCGATATTTAAAAAATAGATTTAATTTTTTTCGATTTAATTAACTAATTTTTTTAATTTTTAATAATTTGCTTTTATTAAAATTGCTTTTAAAAAAAAAATCTATTTATCTGTTCTCTTTAAAATTAGTTTTCAAAATTCAAAAAATTTAAAATAAATTTTTTCATTTCAAAAATATTTTTTTTCCTAACTTAATACTAAACGGATTTTTAGGCTGAATTCTATTAGTAACCATAAAAATAATAAACAAAGAGGCCCGGAACTTAAATGTTATAGGAAAAACCCATCAAGACAGAGAATGGTTTTGACAATCAATGTATCATTACCGACTAATCAATGGAAAATTTTCCATCAAAACATTAAATCACTTGAGCAAGATGGGTGGAATAAAATGACAATGTTGATCGTACATTTCTCTTTCTGTTAGAACTATGTATATTGCAATTACAAAATGAGTTACTTTTTTTTTTTGGGTCTGTTTTTGTGTGTTGATATATATATATATATATATATATATATATATATATATATATATATATATATATATATATATATATATATATATATATATATATATATATATATATATATATATATATATTAGTGGTTTGAAGCCATACCAATTACCAAATATCATAACCTACGTGTTTCTAAAATTTTTGTTGATTAGGACATAGTGGGAAATTGATAACTTCTCGACTTTCATCTCAAATTCTCAATATCCCAACCCACCAGTCTTCTTCTTTTAAATATTATTCACGAAGATGAAATTTGCTCGTGGATAATTAATGGGATATTTTACAAATTACAATTCTTAGTATATACAAAAAGAAATGACGTTCAAAACGGGTAGTGTATATATAATTTATAATCAATATAAGAAGGAAAAACAACTATATATTATGCATAATAATAAAAGTAGATATAAAATATTAAAAATTAATCCCGCAAATAAATTGATTTACATTTTACTTTGTTAACGTTCATAATCGATAAAAGAAGAAATTTTCTTGCTCGGATTTAGTTCACAATTTTACACATCGACCAAATTAGTGGTGAGATGCTATTGAAAAAAAATTATAAAATTTAAGTAATTATTGATAATAATAAAAAAAACTTTTATTATAAAAAATAATAGTATTTTATAAGTAAAAAAATACATGTATTTTTTATATTGAAAGTGTTGATAGCATAGCATTTTTCTTATTGTTAATTCAATAATGTAAAAAGGTTATAGATTACAGGCAAATATTGTCCAAACGAGAATGAGATATGATGTTTTCATTTGAACAAGGATAAAATATTAGGAGCTTAATGTCACGCCCCGCAAAGGTTCATACGGGATTTCCCGGATATTTACATTTTGGCACATATATGTAATATTCTAGAAGGCCATTGTAAACCATTAAATTAAATGGATCGTGGCCGTCCATTTCGGTAGGTAGGAATTAATCCTAGCCCTCCATTTGTTAGGTGGGAGTCAATCCTAGCCATCCATTTTGGTAGGTGGGAGTTGATCTTAACCATTCATTTGGTAGGTGGGAATCAATCCTAGCCATCCATCTGGTAGGTGGGAGTTAATCCTAACCATCCATCTGGTAGGTGGGAATTGATCTCGACCATCCATTGAGGAGGTGGAGGCCTATATATACCTTATGTAAATTCATTTGTAACCATTCACTCAATTCAATCAATTGAAGCATTTCAAGTAATACAAAGCTTTTCTCTCAAACTCTCTTGTGTTCTTGTTTTGCTATTGAATCTTCTCGATCTCTAAGTTCCGTTCTATTCTCTTTGGAGTGCTTTTATCGGTTTGGAAGGCAGGCTTAGTGCAACGGACCGTGCTAAGTGCCGCACGATTGCTAGTTGAACTCTAGGGTCGTGACAGTTGGTATCAGAGCCAAGGTTCGAAGCTTTACTACCTTTGGCATAATGAAGGCTACTGCCCCAGCTACACCTAGCGTGGAAGTTCCATCAATGGAACGTGGTCGTGAGGAAGTTCGGAAACCATCTAAAGAATCTCGAGCCAAGTCGAAAGACATGATTTCTAGCTTGGAAGCACGTGTTGTGAGTGCTCAGGACAACTTGGGAGAGTTGTTCGACCGAGTAGACAACTTGGAGGAACGTTGCAGCGGCTTGGAGGCCGAGGATGCGGAGATCCATGCAGCGGTCAAGATGTCCCTCAACGAGCTAGACGGTGGGTTAAGGCAAGAGATTGATGGGCTGAAATCCGAACTTGTTAAGGTACGTGATCTCTTCCAAAGAGAAATTTCCAATGTGTTGCTTAGAGTTGAGGATATGGGTGGCGATCTAGCACTATGCAAACGGGCTATGGCTTCGGGAACCAATACAACCACTATCATTGAGGCCAAGAAAGTGGAAGTTCCTAAGCCAAAGACTTTCAATGGTGCTCGGAATGCTAGGGAAGTTGAGAACTTCCTATGGGGGCTGGATCAATACTTTGAGGCTACTGGCGTAACGGACCATGCCAGTAAAATCCGAACTACTGCCATGTACTTGACCGACACTGCTATGCTGTGGTGGAGACGAAGACATGGAGATGTGCAACGTGGGGTGTGCACAATTGATACATTTGAGGACTTCAAAAGGGAGTTCAAAAGCCAATTCTTCCCCGTAAATGCTGAGGAAGAGGCGAGAGGCCGGCTTCGACGACTAAAGCAGATGGGTAGCATAAGGGAGTATGTGAAGGAGTTCACAACCTTGTTGCTAGATGTCCCTGACACATCGGACAAAGATGCATTATTCTTGTTCATGGATGGTCTCCAATCATGGGCTAATCTTGAGCTCAAACGACGTGGTGTCCAAGACTTGTCTTCGGCCATTGCCGTTGCTGAAAGTCTTATTGATTACTCCTCCAACAAAGAAGGCCAGAGGCCAGCTGATAGAAAGTTTGTTGGAGCAAGGAATGGGGGAGGCCATGCCAAGAGTCAGAACCATAAAAATCACAAAGAAAGCTACTCATTCAAGCCCCGAGACAAGGGGAAGGAAAGGGAAGAACGTGGTGCCTCAAAGACCCGTGTGACGTGCTTCATATGCGACGGACCGCATTGGGCACGAGAATGTCCCAAAAGGAAGACATTGAATGCTTTAGTTGCCTCTACTCATGATAAAGAGAGAAGTGAGGCAGATGACGGTGCAAAGATGGGATCCTTGCGGTTGCTCAGTGCATTGCGGAGTGGCCCGACGAACCCCAAGGGACTCATGTTTGTGGATGCAACCATCAATGGGAAAGTCGCCAAAGCCCTAGTCGACACAGGTGCATCTCACAACTTTGTTTCGCTAGAGGAAGCCAAGAGACTTGGTCTCAAGGTTGCCAATGGAGGTGGCTCCCTCAAAGCAGTTAACTCGGCGGCACGACCTCTCCAAGGAATTGCCCGCGGAGTAAAGGTCAGTCTCGGTGCATGGACTGGCCAAGTAGATTTATCTGTGGCACCCATGGATGATTTCTCGGTGGTATTCGGCATGGAGTTCTTGGACCAGGTAAGAGCTTTCCTTGTTCCATGTTCAAACTCTATGTGCATTATGGATGGACCAAAGGCTTGTCTAGTACCGACGGAGAGGACCACCAAGCCTACTACCCAAGCTCTCTCAGCACTTCAATTCAAGAAAGGATTGAAGAGAGAAGAAGAGAGTTACTTGGCCATTCTAAAGGAGTATGATGATGATGAAGCATCACCACAACTAAACTTGCCGATGGAGGTGCAAGTTGTCTTGGATGAGTTCCAGGATGTGATGCCGGAGGCGTTGCCAAAACAGTTACCCCCAAGGAGGGAGGTGGACCATGAAATTGAGCTGGAGCCTGGCACAAGACCACCAGCCATGAGTCCTTACCGGATGGCAAACTCAGAGTTGACAGAATTGCGGAAGCAACTCAATGAGCTATTGGATGCTGGTTTCATTAGACCATCCAAAGCCCCATTTGGCGCCCCGGTGCTTTTTCAGAAAAAGAAGGATGGTTCATTGAGAATGTGCATTGACTACCGCGCTCTAAACAAGATCACGGTAAAGAACAAATATCCTATCCCTCTCATTGCTGATTTGTTTGATCAATTGGGGAACGCAAGATACTTCTCCAAATTGGACTTGCGGTCGGGATACTACCAGGTGCGCATTGCAAAAGGGGATGAGCCGAAAACTACATGTGTAACAAGGTACGGTGCTTATGAGTTCCTTGTTATGCCCTTTGGTCTCACAAATGCACCTGCTACATTTTGCACTCTCATGAATAAACTCTTCCATCCCTACCTCGATCGGTTCGTGGTAGTATATCTTGACGATATTGTAATATATAGCCGGACTATGGAAGAACATCTTGAGCATTTGAAGAAGGTGTTCGAGGTCCTCAGAGAAAATGAGCTATATGTTAAAAGGGAGAAATGTTCCTTTGCCCAAGATGAGGTGATGTTCTTGGGTCATGGGATAAAAGATGGGAAGCTGATGATGGATGGAGACAAGGTGAAAGCCATCCAAGAATGGGTACCTCCTACTAAGGTCCCCGAGTTAAGATCTTTCCTTGGACTTGTGAATTACTACCGGAGATTCATCAAGTCATATTCAGCAAGAGCAGCTCCACTAACTGACTTACTCAAGAAGAACAATACTTGGGAGTGGACAAACAAGTGTCAAGCCTCATTTGATGACTTGAAAAAGGCCATTACCGAAGAACCAGTTCTTTACTTGCCAGATCCCTGTAAGATGTACGAGTTGCATACAGATGCTTCAGACTTTGCCATTGGTGGAGTATTGATGCAAGATGGGCACCCAATAGCATATGAGAGCCGCAAGCTCAATGAAACTGAACGCCGCTACACGGTGCAAGAAAAAGAGATGACTGCTATCATCCACTGTCTAAGGGTGTGGCGACACTACTTGTTGGGTTCTCACTTTGTGATCATGACAGATAATGTAGCAACTAGCTACTTCCAAACTCAAAAGAAGTTGAGTCCCAAACAAGCTCGGTGGCAAGACTTTCTGGCAGAATTTGACTATAAGCTTGAATACAAGCCCGGTAAGGCCAATGTGGTGGCTGATGCACTAAGTCGAAAAGCGGAGTTAGCAGCTTTGAGTAGACCAAGCAGTCCCTTGCTGGAAAAGATCAAAGAAGGGTTGGAGCATGATGCCCTGGCTCAAAACCTCTTTGTCCTCATCAAGGAAGGAAAGACAAGGCGATTTTGGCAGAGTGACGGACTACTCTATGGCAAGAAAAATCGCATCTACGTTCCTAAGTGGGGGAACTTGAGAAAAGAGATGATCAAGGAATGCCATGATTCCCTATGGGCTGGACACCCAGGCATGAAACGCACCCTTGCCTTGATCAAGTCTATTTACTATTGGCCTCAACTGCGGGATGATGTTGAAGCCTATGTGAGAACTTGTCTTGTTTGCCAACAAGACAAAATAGAGCAACGTGCACCCGGTGGCTTGCTAGAACCGTTGCCTATTTCGGAGAGACCATGGGAGAGTGTCTCGATGGACTTCATCACTTGCTTGCCAAAATCAGAAGGCTTTGGCAGTATAATAGTGGTCATTGACCGTTTCAGCAAATATGCAACATTCATACCTGCCTCGGCGGATTGCATTGCTGATGAGACTGCACGGTTGTTCCTCAAACATGTTGTGAAGCATTGGGGAATTCCATCTAATATCGTGAGTGATCGAGACCCACGATTTACTGGGAAGTTCTGGACGGAGTTGTTCAAACTGCTGGGATCAGACTTAAACTTCTCCACAAGTTTTCATTCGCAAAGCGATGGGCAGACGGAACGTGCCAATGCACTACTGGAGCTGTATCTGAGGCACTTTGTTAGTGCCAACCAACATGATTGGGCTAAGTTGCTGGATGTAGCTCAATTCTCATATAACTTGCAGCAAAGTGAATCCACTGGCAAGAGTCCCTTCGAGATCATTACGGGACAACAACCGATGACCCCTCATGCTTTGGCCACAAGCTATGAAGGGAAGAGTCCTGCAGCTTTCAAATTTGCTAAGGCATGGCATGAGCAAGCTGAGTTGGCCCGAGCCTATTTGAACAAGGCATCCAAAAAGATGAAGAAGTGGGCTGACAAGAAAAGGAGGATGGTTGAATTTCGGGAAGGAGATTTGGTCCTTGTCAAATTATTACCACAACAGTTCAAGTCCTTGCGAAAGGTTCACAAGGGGTTGGTACGAAAATACGAAGGGCCATTTCCTGTCATTAAGCAAGTTGGAAAGGTGTCTTACAAGCTACAACTACCTCCCAAGCTTAAAATCTATCCAGTCTTTCATGTAAGTATGTTGAAACCTTATCATGGAGACGAAGAAGATGCAAGTCGAGGAGAATCAAAAAGGGCACCCACTGCGGTAGTAACCTCCTTTGATAGAGGAGTGGATTCCATTCTGGCAGACCGCTTAATTCGGCGTAGAGGTGTACCAAGTTATCGAGAATACTTGGTCAAATGGAAGAATGCCCCGGACATAGAGGCAAGCTGGGAACCTGAAGACACTTTGTGGCAATTCAAAGATGACATAGAAAGGTTCAAGCTTGAAGGCGCGACGAGGGCGTCGCGAACTTGAGTGGGGGAGAGTGTCACGCCCCGCAAAGGTTCATACGGGATTTCCCGGATATTTACATTTTGGCACATATATGTAATATTCTAGAAGGCCATTGTAAACCATTAAATTAAATGGATCGTGGCCGTCCATTTCGGTAGGTAGGAATTAATCCTAGCCCTCCATTTGTTAGGTGGGAGTCAATCCTAGCCATCCATTTTGGTAGGTGGGAGTTGATCTTAACCATTCATTTGGTAGGTGGGAATCAATCCTAGCCATCCATCTGGTAGGTGGGAGTTAATCCTAACCATCCATCTGGTAGGTGGGAATTGATCTCGACCATCCATTGAGGAGGTGGAGGCCTATATATACCTTATGTAAATTCATTTGTAACCATTCACTCAATTCAATCAATTGAAGCATTTCAAGTAATACAAAGCTTTTCTCTCAAACTCTCTTGTGTTCTTGTTTTGCTATTGAATCTTCTCGATCTCTAAGTTCCGTTCTATTCTCTTTGGAGTGCTTTTATCGGTTTGGAAGGCAGGCTTAGTGCAACGGACCGTGCTAAGTGCCGCACGATTGCTAGTTGAACTCTAGGGTCGTGACATTAAGCCTTCAAATATGAAGCTTTGCTGCTGACGAACTGTCTCGATTCGAAACCTTGTTAGGTGGCAAACAAAAAAGACAATGACCCATTTAAAAGCTAGTGGGCTTCCAAGACGCCGAGAGATGTTACACATTCCACCCATGTTTGGCTGTCGCCATTTGCTTCTCTCCCAAACATAGCCTTAACACTATTGGTCCATGGCTTAATAATGCTTATATTTCATCCGACTGCGGAATAGGCCTCATGCAATTCCACTCTCATCACGTTACCCAAAAGAACCCTTCTCTTTCCCCTATCTCTTCCACGTGTCGGCGTAACAAAACTCGTGTCCTTTCCTCTGAACAACAGAGCGAGTAACGAAATGTCCTATTCCTCCGTTTTTCTTCTTTCTTCGCACACGGAAAACCATAACGGCCCACCCGTACTCCCACGCTCTCCGTCTCTTCGTGATCGGAACTCGGTTTTATCTCTGCTACTCCGTCCTTACTCTGATTTAACTATCTTTTTTGCTATGCGCCTAATTTCCTGGTATATATCTTGCTAAAACTTCCATCTCTCGAGCTTTTTTGTTGTCTGAATTTTTTTTTCGTTTTTCTGTGCTCAGTCCTTATGGTGCTGACCGATGCAAGGAACAAATTCCCTGCCAAATAATTGGGGGGTTAAGTTAGTTAAATAATTGAAATGGCCTTTTATTCAACTGAACTATTAAATAATCGAAATGTCCTTTTGTTCAACTCAACGATTGTTTACTTAGAGTGGATTGAGGTTATTTTGTTGATAATTTTGAAATGTTGGCCTACATTTGGTTACAGTTTTTAGGTTTAATTTGTGATGATGATGTACTCATGGATGCCATTATCCTCTATCATTATTCATTAGTTAATATTTATGATTGTAACTCAAATATCTGTTGATTATTGATAGTATTTTTTCGGTAATTTGCTTCTGTGTAATTTATAAAGAATGCAGAGAAAGCAGTCCTGAAACTAATGGAGACATTTTGAAGAGTTATTTATAAATTTGCCTGTTAATTTTTGTGGTTCAATTATTGAACCTTTTTGTTCTTTCATTTCTTATTACAAAAGAAGTTCGATGTTTTTTCAATTTTTAACTTTTATAGTCCCTTGGAATCTCATATACATTTCTTCTTTTTTTGCTTTTATCTTCTATCTTTTCTAAATCTATGCCCCTTACTGTGTTGTTTACACTATTCATTATAAACCTATATTTTGTTAGCATAAATGTCTTCCATTCTCCTGCATCATACGCTTATGGTATGGCGGGGATATTGTAAGGTCACATTTGACTTGTGTGCTCAATTATCCTTTTTTCTTTTTTTTGAATCAGTGACTTCTTTCTTTTGGATTTTACAAGGTGTTACTACTAATCATTTCAGAAAAAGATTTGTCTACTTTGAGGATCGGTCTGTGCTGAGTGTAGAAATTATAAATACTGTATTGTCTGTATTTTGTGTTGACATTGTTTTTTCCAATCTTTGTCTTTTCTTTTTAGGCACCAAAGCAATGGAGACATCTGAAAACCTTATATTATCTCCAGCAGAGGGGATCATGAACAACTTTTTTTATGGTATATCTTATAAAGAGCTGTGGACTTTGACTTTCCACAGTTTGGGACTCACTGGAGCTTAACACTTCCGCTACAGTAAATGGATTCTAATGTCATTGCAGGCAGTGCAGCTTTAGAACCTCGCGATGGTATGGAATTTGAATCACAAGAAATGGCTTATTGATTTTACAAAGAATATGCCAAGTCTGTCGGGTTTGGTACTGCCAAATTAAGCAGTAGGAGGTCAAGGGCATCAAAGTTGTTCATTGATGCAAAATTCTCATGCATAAGATATGGAAATAAACAGCAGTCTGATGAAGCCATTAATCCGCGACCTTCTCCCAAAATTGGTTGCAAAGCAAGCATGCATGTGAAGAGAAGACCTAATGGGAAGTGGTATATCTTTAGTTTTGTGAAGGAGCATAATCATGAACTCTTACCGGCCCAGGTTCAGTTTTTTCGCAGCCATAGGAACATTGATCCCTTTAAGAATGATGCCAAAATACAAAGGAGGAAGAATTTGATGGAAGTGTCCAAGTTATTTAGTGCATATCATAATGCTGATTGTCTGGATGGCTATATGAGAAATCAGCACGATAGGGGGCGAAGTTTGGTTCTAGAAGCTGGTGATGCTCAAATACTTCTTGAATTTTATATCCATATGCAGGAAGAGAACCCAAAGTTTTTCTATGCTGTCGATATGAATGAAGAGCATAGATTGAGGAACTTGTTTTGGGTTGATGCAAAAGGCATGGAAGACTACAACAACTTTCATGATGCAGTTTGTTTTGATACTACATATTTCACAAATAAGTATAAAATCCCTTTGGTCCTCTTTATTGGAGTAAACTACCATATACAACCCACATTGCTTGGTTGTGGATTGATTGCTGATGATACAGTTTATACCTTTGTTTGGTTAATGGAAACATGGTTTTTAGCTATGGGGGAGCGAGCTCCGCGAGTGATACTCACTGGTCAAAACAATGCCATAAAAACAGCTATTACAGCAGTCTTTCCACAAACACGTCATTGCTTTTGCTTGTGGCATGTATTGGAGAAGATCCCTGGGCAACTTGAGTATTTGAGCCCATGTTTTATCGTAAAATTTAACAAGTGTATTTTTAGATCATGGACAGAGGAACAGTTTGAAAAGAGATGGTGGAAATTGCTCGACAAATTTAATCTTAGAGAGGTTGAATGGGTTCAATCACTATATGAAGATTGCAAATTTTGGGTTCCTACCTTCATGCAGGATGTATCTTTTACTGGTTTGTCAACGATATTGCGCTCCGAAAGTGTAAATTCCTCATTTGACAAGTATGTGCGTTGGGAAACATCAATGAGAGAGTTTGTGGAGCAGTACAAATTAATTCTTGAAAGTAGGTATGAAGAGGAAGCCAAAGCAGATTTTGATGCATGGCATGAAACTCCGGAGTTGAAGTCTCCATCACCTTTTGAGAAACAAATGTCACTTGTATAGACACATGAAATTTTCAAGAAATTTCAAGTTGAGGTTTTGGGAGCAGCTGCGTGTCATCTTAAGAAAGAAGAAACTGAGGATGAGACAACCACAACTTATACTGTGAAGGACTTTGAAGATAATCAAAATTATATGGTGGAATGGAATGAATCGATATTGGAGATTTGTTGTTCATGCTATTCATTTGAATTCAAAGGTTATCTCTGCAGGCATGCTATTGTTGTTCTTCAAATGTCTGGTGTATTCAGAATCCCACCTAGATATGTATTGCAGAGGTGGACGAATGCTGCTTGGAGCAGGCATGCCATCAGTGAAAGACTGGATGAGGTGCGAACAAAGGTCCATCGTTATAATGATTTATGCTGCCGAGCCATAATTTTGGGTGAAGAGGGTTCACTTTCTGAGGAGAGTTATAATATTGCATTATGTGCGATAAAAGAAGCTTTTAATGCAATGTGCAAGTCTGAATAAATCTGTTGAGAAAGGTGTTTCTACAACCTTAATTGGGATTGAGGGAGAGAATCAGTGCAGCACTGTGTCTAAAGACATGGTATCAGATCCTCACTCAACTGGTACTAACAAGGCTTCTAGAAGAGCTGAAGCTGGAAAGCAAAAGGAAAATAAGGAAAGTAATGGTTTTTAAAATAGGAAAGGTTAGTAATTTTGGTGGCTGATATGTCAGTTTTCAGTTGTATTACTATTAAAATTTTTTCCATTTTTAATTGCTGTTAACATAACATGCTTCATTCATGCAGCAGGTACCTCAGTCAGGAGATGTTAGCATTGGTATACGGAATGGCTTCCACCTACTGGTTTGTCATGCTTTCATCTTGATGCCAGTTAAAAATTGAGGATTATTGCTAATTCTTTTAGTTGGTTTTTATTCATCTTAATAATATTCGTAATATCTCATAAAGAATTTTGCCAACAGAAATTTTTTTTTTGCAATGCTTCTTATTAATTGACATTTTCACCTCTGTTTTATTCTCCCATATACATAATTCCTGTGTTTAAATTCACCAGTCATAAGCATCAGTTGTGAAGCTTATTTTTCATTCATGGCACATTTCTCAATTATTTTCCATCTGCTATCTTCGTGGCAGGAAATGTGTGACCTAGGGACAACACAATCACATAATATGGCCCCAGCGCACCTACAGAATGTGGTGCCAGCAGTGTTCCATAATATGAATGGAACGAAGTTTCATAGTATTGCGCCGACCCATCTCCCTGAAACTCGGCTTCCACGATAGCATGCGTTTAAATGTTTTTGTAAAGATTCTGTGTACATTGATGGCTATATGACCATAGAAACAGACCTAACCGTTTCGTGGGTATGAATGTTTGTCTAAATTGTATAGTATCTGTTGGGCAGTTGGCTAAAAGATTTGTGCAATTAAAGCGTAGGTTAAACTGGGGTAAATTTATGCACGTAGTTAGGTTTTGCTTTGTTAGTTACACATACGATCATTTTGTTATCTCCTGTCAGCTGTAACTAAGTATTGTTCCCCAGAAGACTTGTGGTTTGTAAACTTGTTTGTCCATTTTGTTTGTGCATTCCGCCATTTTGCTAATAAAGATATTTACAAATTGTTGACTGCTTGAATTGGATTAAAACGAAATCCTGTGGGGAAGAATGATCATATTTGGGAGTAGATATTATATTTCAGTTGTGGACTGGATAGGATTTTGGATCTTTTAAGTTGTTTGCGCCTGTTTATCCCATATCATTAGAGCCAGATGCACATATATATTACAACAGGTCTATTGTTAGTTCTGCTATAATTTGGGGTATATGGTCCTATCAGAACATGCCGGAAGTTTTCTTGGCTCTTTAACAACTCATATAAGCGACGGCTTTTCTTTGCCTTTCTTTCTTTCTCCCCAAGATGTGTAATATAACTATATGATGCAATATGATAAACCTTAGACCAAAAATCAATGTGGGAACCAAAATGATACCAACTATCCAATTGAAGGTGTTCCAAAGATTTCCTGAAAATGTTACATTAGAAAAGGGGGTTTTAAGATCTTCCACAAATTTCTCAATCTGGTAAGCGTCTCTTTTCAAACTTCTATGACCTGGTAAGCGTCTTTTTTCTTTTTTATTTCTTAAAATGAAGACCGCTAACCAAAAAAAAGGGGGGTTTCAGGCTACTGCCTCTCCTTATTCAATGCCGGGTCTCAAGAAAAGCACATGTGCATAAACCCTAGTAACTGGCTCGTTATGGAATTTGTTCTTGGTCAGCTCCAGATTTCCTGTTGTTGACTCCCCTAGGTATCACCTGCATCTTGGCAAATGAATGTACTGCCATTTTTTAATACTAGCTCGCTTTAATCAAATGGCATAGCTGATTTCATGGGGTATGTTTATTGTAAGCAGTTAGTTTACAGTTAAAAAAACTAACCGAAAGCTTCCTTTACCATTATCATACCTCAGCCAAACCAAAATCTAATTGTCTTCAGTAGTATCGCCTAGTTAAAGGGGCTACTTCAAGAATTGTGGGGCATCGTTTAATGTTTAGTGATACTAAGCCATGAGCTGTCCAGAGGGAGGCGACAATGTGATTCCCATAATTTGTTATTGGGGAAAAATTGAAACTATTAATTGCTCTAAAAGAGATGTCTGCTTCAAATTAATTCTAGCCATGGAGGAAGCTAAAGCGGAGTTTAATCACAAATACGTTTCTTGATTGAATACATACTAAGCAAAATGTTTGTTGGATTTGCGGAGTATGAAAATATAAAAAGGGCAACAGAAGAATAGGGGATCGATTCTGTTGTTTGTTGTCGGCAAAATAAAAGAAGAAACGTGGAAACACATGACATGAGAGATCAGTGGGTTTGTTGATATTTGTCTTGTCAAAATGTCAGGTTTCCAATTGCTAATTAATATATTATAATGTTAGCAAAGTAACATTTTTCTTTGCTGGACCCTCTTGCACATGTACACATGCTTTGTTCTAAATCATACAAACTACAAAATTCGATATAATCTCATCACAGTCTTTTTTTTTTAATTTCCTATTTCCAACTCTTTTTATATATATACTTCACCTAATTTTCAGAAGATTTTGCACAATCCCAGGAAATTTTAACCTATTTGGCCTTTGTTTAATCACATGTTTTACAGTAATTTTTTGACCAAAAAAGAATCTTGTAACTCCAATCACCTCGTTTCGATGCATAGATCAATTGATGAATAGATAGATCCCATTGTTGTCGCCATTAATTTATAGGATGGCATTCTGCAGAAGCAAACTATTTTTAATTGCATTTTCGAATCCATAATCTTGTGGATAAGGTTCTTTCTTAGGTCACATGTCTTCACTTGCTTTTCAAAAGCCAAAAAAGAAAAACATATCATTGGACTTGTCTGATTCTTTAGGTTTAATTTACTAGAATTGAAAATTTTAAATAGTACTTCTTGATGGGGCATCTTTTGTGTTGTTCTTAATATAATTAGTAAAACACCTTTTAAGTAATCAACACAATAAAAAAGTTTTAATCATTATACTAAATATAGATTACGAAGTAATCATTTTTTATTTCTATCTAAAAAGTTCTTGACTTTATAACGTTGTGCCAAGATCTCTAAACCATACATATAAAAAAAATATATTTTTCACATAATTGGTGGATGTGAAATATTAATAAATTAATTAATAAATTTGGATGATCATAATTCACAAGTTTGCTCTCTCTAAGATGCTGCAAAAGGGTGGTATTGCATCAATACCAGTAAGTGAAGCAAGAGGATATGAAAATTCCTCCAAAAATAATTGAAAATATTAAATATTTAAAACCATTTTTTCTTCCCCATCTGCGAGTTCAGCCGACGAAAATTTGAACAGTATCATAGGCCAGAAATTAGACCATCATGTTTTTGGTATATCCATCCAATAATTACGATGACCTCAATGCCCTTGACATCTAGAATTTAATTACAGGAATGCCATAGCTGTGGAAGGAGAAATGGCTGTATTGTGCAAGCATGTGGCTGTGATATAACACATATCTGAACTGGTGTTGATGCTATTACATCACGAAGAACACAACACTAATTTTTAATTTTGGAAAATAAGCCAATGATTTATTGATTTTCTGATTTATGGAGCACTCATAATGTGAATGACTAAAATGCCCCGTTTCCCTTTTTTCACAGATTAGATTATTACCCATCATTTTTGTCTATGCTCTGTTGAAGAGTGATAACTATGTTTATAAATCCAACAAAATTACTAAAAATATCAGGTGCTGTAATAATTATTAAATTACTTATACGATAATTTTGATTTATAAATTAAATTATAAATCAGAATTAAACATGACATTTTTCATTGCCCTGAGAGGCAATTTCTACTTTTTGTGCCCCTCATTAAGAAGGAATTGTTCTTCTTTTCTTGACTAGTGTGCAAAATCCGACTCAAATTGAACCAATTCAGTATATTTGGTTTAATTTATTCAGTTTAGTTATATATAAAAACTTTGGTTTTTTTGTTCAATTTGGTTTAAAAATATTGAAAAAACTGAATCTGTCGAAATTTTTTTATAATTTTTATAGTAATTAATTTTAATTTTTAGATAAAAGTTAAATAGTTAACTATGTAAAAATCAGTGGAAAAACTGAGGAAAAAATTCATTTAAATGGAGTTGATATTTTCATTATAAATTTATTCAATAATTGTTATAATAAATTTCATTATCTATAAAGTAAGATTTCATTTTCATATCTGACAGTATAATATGCATTTTCTGGACAAATAAATAAATACATGAATTGAAATGGACAAAGATTTTCTTAAAGTTTTATTGGACTTGCCATAGTTCTTTTGTTTATCCTGAGAAATAAATTGTATTTTCACCTATTGCTGGAAAGGTAGAGAAGGTTCAAACCCGAAATTTTCCGTCGGAGACAAAACCCACCCCTTATGCAGCTTGAATAGAAACCTATGGCTACTTGTCATAGTTCTTCCTCTATCTATTTATTATGAAATTAATTAAATAGATGAAAATTTTCCATTTCTATCATAATGACACCACGACAAAAATGCAACAAAATGGCATAATGGACTTTTGAAATCAAATTGTCTTATTATTCAACGATGGATCTCTTCTTAACTACTAATTAATGAATAGGATCCTTTTCTCTTTTTCTTATAGCCTTCTTTCAGCTCCATGCATAATTGAAAACTATTTTGACTTTAATATTTTAATGTATCCATATTATTCTTTTCAAGAAGTCGAATATATGCATGCATATTTAAGAAGATATGACTTTTGTAGTGTTCTAAACTTACCTCATGCTACCCTACGAGGCTAGGACTTAATGATTTCAACCATTATAATTGAAATGATTGTCTTTGAGTTTGAGTTTTTATTATAAGTTTCGAAATTATTAAACGAAATTGTAATATTACATAACAAGAGCTATTTACCTTTAAGTATATTATTAATTTTGTTTAAGTGACATATAGATAAAGTAATAAAAATATAACAAAAAAAACATTTAACATTTCTCTTAAAGCAAACATGTAGGTAAAAATAATAAGGATGATTTTGCGTTAAATCTCAGAAAAATACTTTTAAAAAAATTATTTTTTATTTTTTTAATTTTAAAAATTATTTTTAAAAGTAAACAGATAAATAAATATTTTTTTAGATGCCGATTTAAAAAAAACAATTCTTTATATTATAGATATATGAAATCGTTTTACATCTACTTTTTAATTAGATCACATGTCCCAAACCAAACTACTAAAGATTAATAATCCTAATTGAATTTGACATCCGATGGAGCAAAATTTTTCACTTAACAGAAAATTAATTACATCAATTAAAAATTCGAAACTTATCATCTATTACAAGGATGAGAACTGAATGTGATTCAACATATCTCTCTATCTTTGAATTATCCTCACGAGGGCAGACTAAATGCAATCAGCCCCACTCCTAATCTCATGAGTTGGATTCTCTAGGGGTTCACTCTATTATGTTGTTCGGAGCATCAATATTGATTTTGTTAATTAAAATTTAGGAGTTAATTAAATTGATAAGCGAGTTTAATTAACTGCCACATCATTAACAATTGTTTTAATAATATCGAATGTATGTACTATTCACAAATATATTACTCTTAGCTCCAATCGGGTATTTATGTATCACATCACATAAACATTTGCTCCTCTAGATTAGGATTTATGAAAAGCAAAAAAACAAAAACAAAATTTTTGATTTACTTTCTCTTTATTTTTTTCATCTACATAAGAAAAAAATATAGGAATTAAATGTCATAGCGAAGACAATACAAAGTATAATAATTATCTATTAATTAAACTTTCCAATCTTTTTTACTAAAATCAAAATGATTCGGCTCACGTTTATGTACACAAAAATCTTATAAAAATATGAGAAAATGTAAAAAAAATACGAATTAAATCCAATGGACTCCAAAGTTTATGACAGGTCTATTCAGTTTTTTTTTTTAAATAAATAAAGAACAGGTCTAACAAATAATTATTTTATATGGAGATCTGATAAAAAAAAAGTATTTTATACAGAGAGCAGAAGAGAAAATTCCTCCACCACTCTGGGAAATATTTTAATTAAATTAATGGTTCAGTGTTTCTTTTTTTAATTTTTCCTTCTCTCCTCTTCAATAATGAAGTGTGGAATTTGAAATTGTTTTTCTTCGAGGAATTAATTAAGAATACTTAGACTTCCCTCTGTCATAAAAGGTAGGGGGCCACTCTCCATGGGTGCAACACATCGAGATCGAGGTGTAAATAGTTACTTTTTTAAATAAGTGGGGGCGGTAGTTGTCCTTGCAGAGACAAAACTGACCTGTTTCAATGTAATCAATTTATGAGTCACTGAGGGCAATGCTGTCTTAAAAATAATTAATTAATTGTCCTCACTGTTTATCCTAACAAATAAGATTATGAGCCATAGACCTACCCGACAATATCTCACGCGTTTCACGGCGTATCGGATTACAAATTGTTTTTTTTACAAAATTAAAAAGAGAATTATAAAATATTATATTAAATGAAAATTTTCTTGTAAACATAAACAAAAAAAATATTATTTATTATGTAAATAAAATAATTCACATAATATTTTTATATTTGTTTAATGAGTCAAATTTATATCTATTTATATATAAAATAAAACAAATCAACATAGATAAGCTCAGCAAAGATACAATAAATTTTTTAAGTGTAACATTTTCCTAAGCATATGTATTGAAATAAAAATCATATATTAAAAATATGCAAATACATATATATAATGATAAAATAATAGAACAACAAAAATTTAAACAAATCAATCAATGGGTTTAATTGATATTTTCATTTGTAATAATTAAAAAATATCTAATTTTTGAATTTCTTAATCAACATTCACGGATATTAGTGAGAGTTATTAACTTTTATATTAGGTATAAAAAAGTTACTACTTAATTGTGTAACTCACGGATTCATTAGGGCTCATAATGAACCAAAAAAACAACCAAACTCTAATTATAACAACAACAACAACAATAATAATAATAATAATAATAATAATAATAATAACCGAGCAACAAGTAAAACAACAGATGAACTCAAGCTCGAGCTAAAAGAAGACAACCGGATCCCAATTTCTTGTATTAAAAGATATGCATTCACAAAATTGTATTTATGTATATATGTGTGGCAAAATTCTTCAAAGGTAACTCTCTCTCTCTCAAAACATATTTATTTGGATCGAGTTGGTTAATTTATTTATGTATCAAATTAATGATAAATAAACATAAATAAATCATATTTCTAATAAGTAACATATTTATAAAGTAAAATTTTTTATATGACAATTTAATATTGATTTATTTCTTAAATGAATTTATCATATTGAATTTTACAGCAAAAATCTGCTCACTTTGTCTCATTTCAGAAGGACATTTTTGCTTTTTTATGTCGCTCCATTTTAAGTGTTTTTTTTTTAAATAAATTAACTGAGTATTAATTATTATTTTTTCAACTTAACCTTTCTTTAATGCACTCAATTATATTATGAGCTTTACTATATTAATATTTTCATTAACACTTTCTCACTTTTATACATATTTCTCTATCTCGAGTTGTTTATTATGGTAATGGTTTACTGGAGTGGAAGAAATTATTTTGGAATTGAAAAAGAAAAAAAATAGTGGAGTGAGATAAAATAATAAAAAAAGTATATATAAAATTGAAATTTTTAATAATTTTTATTTTTTTGTGCAAAAATAAAAAAGGTCTATTTAAAATACATCAAAGTGTTTTTTTTTTCTTTCCCAAAGGTGCTTGTGCTAAATTGGGCCACTAATTAGTACAACGAAAGGTAATAATGAAGAAACATGAAAAGCCAACGAAATGGTCATTATTATATTTAGTTAGTGTCATATTAGATCCTTTAAACATGACTGCAACTTTAATTTACTTGTTTTGGATCTTGTTTAAAAATAGAAGGATCTTTAAACGAAATCCTAATTCAAATCACAATAAAAAGGCCCATAAACTATTTTATAAGGATTTTAATAGCTATTTAATGAGATAAATAAATAAATTGTTGGAGTATTTTTTAAGGTAATTTTGATATTCTTTTCGTCTTAATAAGTTTGTCCTTTTGCATGACATAAAAATTGAGAAAGTGATTAATAATTTAAGTAATTAATTATAACTTTTTAAATTTTTTAGAGTTTGAGATGTTTAAAAATATTTGTTAAATTAAATAGTAGAATTAAAAAATTGAAAATTTATATTATTTTTATAAATTTATTGTGATAAAATTTTTATTTAAAATAGACAAACTCATAAGGCTCTATTGAAAAGAAAAAAAAAATCGGATTGATATGTAATGCCAATTCGTGACTTGCGACACTTTCGGGGCCCACAAAGACAGAAGTCAGTGCGCATTGATGTGGACGATGTCGTTTTCTTAGGTGTTTTGTTGCATTACCATTGGGTCGCCTCCTTCATTTCTGGAGCATTTTCATAAAATTATTTCTCCACCCATCTGTCAATTTTTTGCCGGTCCACGTTGAAACTTTTTAGCTTTCATGTCAATCTTTTCGGTACATCACCAAATCATTTAGGTATTTTCATATAAAAAAATTAATTTTTATTTTTTTAAATTACAATAAATTATAAAACATATTTTTTATATATAATTTATTAATTATCTGAATAATTAAACTTTACGTACATTAAAATTTTGATGCTTTTCCAGCAGAAACATGGTAGTTAAACAAACCATCCCATATCAAAATGTAAAATATTGTCTAGTGAATCACATGCTATGATTATAAAATATAAAATTTTATAAATAATTATTTGAAAATAAATTACCCCGCATAAAATTATTTAGCAAGCTTGTTTATTTGGTTGAACAGTGTACGTGGCGTGACAAGCGTAGATATAGAAATTTTAAAGTTTCAGAGATTACTAATTACACATTATTTAATAAAACTAATTGGTAATCTAATTGTTAACTAATAATTTAATTTTAAGTTGATAATCTAATTATAGCTGATAATTTAATAACTAAAAATCTGATAGGTGATTTAATTAAATTTTTTTAGTAAAACTAGTTAAAAATATCTCAATTTAATATAATAAATACGTTTATTTTTATTATATAATATTCAATTATTATTATTATTAAATAATTTTAATTTTTATATTATATATAATTTTATAATTTAATAATTATATTATTATTATTATAAAATGATAAAAAAATTAGTTTTACTAGCATTTTATTTTGGAAGTTATAATTTAATTTTTTTTCAAATAAACTATTTTACTAAACGCATATTATTAGTTAAATTAAATTATTTTTATAGTTATAATCTACCAAATAGTGCCTTAGTATTTAAAAAATTTGAGAGTAATTAAGGATTGCTTTTCTTTTTGAGAAAACCATCAAATATTATCTTTACTCATCTTTTGTTCATAACTGAAACAAGGATGTAATCCTTTTAAATATTGGATTTAATTTAATGATAAATTATTTAATTTTAAATTAATCCACCATGAATTGAGCGTGGATAAAAAAATTTCATATGCTCAAATGAAAATTCTTGAATGAAAAAAAGAAAAGAAAAATGATGGACCTAGTGTAAATAGAATTGTACTTTTGGGATTGGAATAAGGCAATAGTAGATATGCCACTATGGCCGAATGCCGATCCAGGGGGCGATATGAAAAAGCAAAACTTCGTAATGTTTATCACCTACGTGGATACTCCTCGCGCACACGGGGAGCCGAAATCCAAAAGGCCAATATAGGAATAGATTGTCTCCTCACATACACAAAAACCCAACAATTGCAGAATATTCTCCTCTATAGGTATCGAATGATTCAAATCTTTATATACCTGTTGGACATTTTTAGGACAATGTTGTGAATTCCTATTATATTTGTCAAGCATTAAGAGATTTTTTTTCTGATGAAATTTTAATAGGACTTTATCATTCTAAAAATTCTGATTCAATTAGAAGTTATAGTCTTATCATAATATTCTAAGATTAGAGAGTTCCATTTAAGAGCACATCAAGGCTATATTGAGATACAAAATCTATTAATTATCAACTACTTCTTATCAACACGAGGAGATTACACATGGGAGTAATCATCATTTATGTTTTACTTTTATAGGTTGTATTTTTTTTTGAACTTTTAGTTAATCATTATGTTTTGAGCATTTATAATTGTTAATTATGTCTCAATCTTCCATTTACTGTTTATAGAGTGTTTGAGATTGTGTGCGATATTTAAAAAATAGATTTAATTTTTTTCGATTTAATTAACTAATTTTTTTAATTTTTAATAATTTGCTTTTATTAAAATTGCTTTTAAAAAAAAAATCTATTTATCTGTTTCTCTTTAAAATTAGTTTTCAAAATTCAAAAAATTTAAAATAAATTTTTTCATTTCAAAAATATTTTTTTTCCTAACTTAATACTAAACGGATTTTTAGGCTGAATTCTATTAGTAACCATAAAAATAATAAACAAAGAGGCCCGGAACTTAAATGTTATAGGAAAAACCCATCAAGACAGAGAATGGTTTTGACAATCAATGTATCATTACCGACTAATCAATGGAAAATTTTCCATCAAAACATTAAATCACTTGAGCAAGATGGGTGGAATAAAATGACAATGTTGATCGTACATTTCTCTTTCTGTTAGAACTATGTATATTGCAATTACAAAATGAGTTACTTTTTTTTTTTGGGTCTGTTTTTGTGTGTTGATATATATATATATATATATATATATATATATATATATATATATATATATATATATATATATATATATATATATATATATATATATATATATATATATATATATATATATATTAGTGGTTTGAAGCCATACCAATTACCAAATATCATAACCTACGTGTTTCTAAAATTTTTGTTGATTAGGACATAGTGGGAAATTGATAACTTCTCGACTTTCATCTCAAATTCTCAATATCCCAACCCACCAGTCTTCTTCTTTTAAATATTATTCACGAAGATGAAATTTGCTCGTGGATAATTAATGGGATATTTTACAAATTACAATTCTTAGTATATACAAAAAGAAATGACGTTCAAAACGGGTAGTGTATATATAATTTATAATCAATATAAGAAGGAAAAACAACTATATATTATGCATAATAATAAAAGTAGATATAAAATATTAAAAATTAATCCCGCAAATAAATTGATTTACATTTTACTTTGTTAACGTTCATAATCGATAAAAGAAGAAATTTTCTTGCTCGGATTTAGTTCACAATTTTACACATCGACCAAATTAGTGGTGAGATGCTATTGAAAAAAAAATTATAAAATTTAAGTAATTATTGATAATAATAAAAAAAACTTTTATTATAAAAAATAATAGTATTTTATAAGTAAAAAAATACATGTATTTTTTATATTGAAAGTGTTGATAGCATAGCATTTTTCTTATTGTTAATTCAATAATGTAAAAAGGTTATAGATTACAGGCAAATATTGTCCAAACGAGAATGAGATATGATGTTTTCATTTGAACAAGGATAAAATATTAGGAGCTTAAGCCTTCAAATATGAAGCTTTGCTGCTGACGAACTGTCTCGATTCGAAACCTTGTTAGGTGGCAAACAAAAAAGACAATGACCCATTTAAAAGCTAGTGGGCTTCCAAGACGCCGAGAGATGTTACACATTCCACCCATGTTTGGCTGTCGCCATTTGCTTCTCTCCCAAACATAGCCTTAACACTATTGGTCCATGGCTTAATAATGCTTATATTTCATCCGACTGCGGAATAGGCCTCATGCAATTCCACTCTCATCACGTTACCCAAAAGAACCCTTCTCTTTCCCCTATCTCTTCCACGTGTCGGCGTAACAAAACTCGTGTCCTTTCCTCTGAACAACAGAGCGAGTAACGAAATGTCCTATTCCTCCGTTTTTCTTCTTTCTTCGCACACGGAAAACCATAACGGCCCACCCGTACTCCCACGCTCTCCGTCTCTTCGTGATCGGAACTCGGTTTTATCTCTGCTACTCCGTCCTTACTCTGATTTAACTATCTTTTTTGCTATGCGCCTAATTTCCTGGTATATATCTTGCTAAAACTTCCATCTCTCGAGCTTTTTTGTTGTCTGAATTTTTTTTTCGTTTTTCTGTGCTCAGTCCTTATGGTGCTGACCGATGCAAGGAACAAATTCCCTGCCAAATAATTGGGGGGTTAAGTTAGTTAAATAATTGAAATGGCCTTTTATTCAACTGAACTATTAAATAATCGAAATGTCCTTTTGTTCAACTCAACGATTGTTTACTTAGAGTGGATTGAGGTTATTTTGTTGATAATTTTGAAATGTTGGCCTACATTTGGTTACAGTTTTTAGGTTTAATTTGTGATGATGATGTACTCATGGATGCCATTATCCTCTATCATTATTCATTAGTTAATATTTATGATTGTAACTCAAATATCTGTTGATTATTGATAGTATTTTTTCGGTAATTTGCTTCTGTGTAATTTATAAAGAATGCAGAGAAAGCAGTCCTGAAACTAATGGAGACATTTTGAAGAGTTATTTATAAATTTGCCTGTTAATTTTTGTGGTTCAATTATTGAACCTTTTTGTTCTTTCATTTCTTATTACAAAAGAAGTTCGATGTTTTTTCAATTTTTAACTTTTATAGTCCCTTGGAATCTCATATACATTTCTTCTTTTTTTGCTTTTATCTTCTATCTTTTCTAAATCTATGCCCCTTACTGTGTTGTTTACACTATTCATTATAAACCTATATTTTGTTAGCATAAATGTCTTCCATTCTCCTGCATCATACGCTTATGGTATGGCGGGGATATTGTAAGGTCACATTTGACTTGTGTGCTCAATTATCCTTTTTTCTTTTTTTTGAATCAGTGACTTCTTTCTTTTGGATTTTACAAGGTGTTACTACTAATCATTTCAGAAAAAGATTTGTCTACTTTGAGGATCGGTCTGTGCTGAGTGTAGAAATTATAAATACTGTATTGTCTGTATTTTGTGTTGACATTGTTTTTTTCCAATCTTTGTCTTTTCTTTTTAGGCACCAAAGCAATGGAGACATCTGAAAACCTTATATTATCTCCAGCAGAGGGGATCATGAACAACTTTTTTTATGGTATATCTTATAAAGAGCTGTGGACTTTGACTTTCCACAGTTTGGGACTCACTGGAGCTTAACACTTCCGCTACAGTAAATGGATTCTAATGTCATTGCAGGCAGTGCAGCTTTAGAACCTCGCGATGGTATGGAATTTGAATCACAAGAAATGGCTTATTGATTTTACAAAGAATATGCCAAGTCTGTCGGGTTTGGTACTGCCAAATTAAGCAGTAGGAGGTCAAGGGCATCAAAGTTGTTCATTGATGCAAAATTCTCATGCATAAGATATGGAAATAAACAGCAGTCTGATGAAGCCATTAATCCGCGACCTTCTCCCAAAATTGGTCGCAAAGCAAGCATGCATGTGAAGAGAAGACCTAATGGGAAGTGGTATATCTTTAGTTTTGTGAAGGAGCATAATCATGAACTCTTACCGGCCCAGGTTCAGTTTTTTCGCAGCCATAGGAACATTGATCCCTTTAAGAATGATGCCAAAATACAAAGGCGGAAGAATTTGATGGAAGTGTCCAAGTTATTTAGTGCATATCATAATGTTGATTGTCTGGATGGCTATATGAGAAATCAGCATGATAGGGGGCGAAGTTTGGTTCTAGAAGCTGGTGATGCTCAAATACTTCTTGAACTTTTTATCCATATGCAGGAAGAGAACCCAAAGTTTTTCTATGCTGTCGATATGAATGAAGAGCATAGATTGAGGAACTTGTTTTGGGTTGATGCAAAAGGCATGGAAGACTACAACAACTTTCATGATGCAGTTTGTTTTGATACTACATATTTCACAAATAAGTATAAAATCCCTTTGGTCCTCTTTATTGGAGTAAATTACCATATACAACCCACATTGCTTGGTTGTGGATTGATTGCTGATGATACAGTTTATACCTTTGTTTGGTTAATGGAAACATGGTTTTTAGCTATGGGGGAGCGAGCTCCATGAGTGATACTCACTGATCAAAACAATGCCATAAAAACAGCTATTACAGCAGTCTTTCCACAAACACGTCATTGCTTTTGCTTGTGGCATGTATTGGAGAAGATCCCTGGGCAACTTGAGTATTTGAGCCCATGTTTTATCGTAAAATTTAACAAGTGTATTTTTAGATCATGGACAGAGGAACAGTTTGAAAAGAGATGGTGGAAATTGCTCGACAAATTTAATCTTAGAGAGGTTGAATGGGTTCAATCACTATATGAAGATTGCAAATTTTGGGTTCCTACCTTCATGCAGGATGTATCTTTTGCCACAGGATAGAAATAAAAATCCTGTGGGGAAGAATGATCATATTTGGGAGTAGATATTATATTTCAGTTGTGGACTGGATAGGATTTTGGATCTTTTAAGTTGTTTGCGCCTGTTTATCCCATATCATTAGAGCCAGATGCACATATATATTACAACAGGTCTATTGTTAGTTCTGCTATAATTTGGGGTATATGGTCCTATCAGAACATGCCGGAAGTTTTCTTGGCTCTTTAACAACTCATATAAGCGACGGCTTTTCTTTGCCTTTCTTTCTTTCTCCCCAAGATGTGTAATATAACTATATGATGCAATATGATAAACCTTAGACCAAAAATCAATGTGGGAACCAAAATGATACCAACTATCCAATTGAAGGTGTTCCAAAGATTTCCTGAAAATGTTACATTAGAAAAGGGGGTTTTAAGATCTTCCACAAATTTCTCAATCTGGTAAGCGTCTCTTTTCAAACTTCTATGACCTGGTAAGCGTCTTTTTTCTTTTTTATTTCTTAAAATGAAGACCGCTAACCAAAAAAAAGGGGGGTTTCAGGCTACTGCCTCTCCTTATTCAATGCCGGGTCTCAAGAAAAGCACATGTGCATAAACCCTAGTAACTGGCTCGTTATGGAATTTGTTCTTGGTCAGCTCCAGATTTCCTGTTGTTGACTCCCCTAGGTATCACCTGCATCTTGGCAAATGAATGTACTGCCATTTTTTAATACTAGCTCGCTTTAATCAAATGGCATAGCTGATTTCATGGGGTATGTTTATTGTAAGCAGTTAGTTTACAGTTAAAAAAACTAACCGAAAGCTTCCTTTACCATTATCATACCTCAGCCAAACCAAAATCTAATTGTCTTCAGTAGTATCGCCTAGTTAAAGGGGCTACTTCAAGAATTGTGGGGCATCGTTTAATGTTTAGTGATACTAAGCCATGAGCTGTCCAGAGGGAGGCGACAATGTGATTCCCATAATTTGTTATTGGGGAAAAATTGAAACTATTAATTGCTCTAAAAGAGATGTCTGCTTCAAATTAATTCTAGCCATGGAGGAAGCTAAAGCGGAGTTTAATCACAAATACGTTTCTTGATTGAATACATACTAAGCAAAATGTTTGTTGGATTTGCGGAGTATGAAAATATAAAAAGGGCAACAGAAGAATAGGGGATCGATTCTGTTGTTTGTTGTCGGCAAAATAAAAGAAGAAACGTGGAAACACATGACATGAGAGATCAGTGGGTTTGTTGATATTTGTCTTGTCAAAATGTCAGGTTTCCAATTGCTAATTAATATATTATAATGTTAGCAAAGTAACATTTTTCTTTGCTGGACCCTCTTGCACATGTACACATGCTTTGTTCTAAATCATACAAACTACAAAATTCGATATAATCTCATCACAGTCTTTTTTTTTAATTTCCTATTTCCAACTCTTTTTATATATATACTTCACCTAATTTTCAGAAGATTTTGCACAATCCCAGGAAATTTTAACCTATTTGGCCTTTGTTTAATCACATGTTTTACAGTAATTTTTTGACCAAAAAAGAATCTTGTAACTCCAATCACCTCGTTTCGATGCATAGATCAATTGATGAATAGATAGATCCCATTGTTGTCGCCATTAATTTATAGGATGGCATTCTGCAGAAGCAAACTATTTTTAATTGCATTTTCGAATCCATAATCTTGTGGATAAGGTTCTTTCTTAGGTCACATGTCTTCACTTGCTTTTCAAAAGCCAAAAAAGAAAAACATATCATTGGACTTGTCTGATTCTTTAGGTTTAATTTACTAGAATTGAAAATTTTAAATAGTACTTCTTGATGGGGCATCTTTTGTGTTGTTCTTAATATAATTAGTAAAACACCTTTTAAGTAATCAACACAATAAAAAAGTTTTAATCATTATACTAAATATAGATTACGAAGTAATCATTTTTTATTTCTATCTAAAAAGTTCTTGACTTTATAACGTTGTGCCAAGATCTCTAAACCATACATATAAAAAAAATATATTTTTCACATAATTGGTGGATGTGAAATATTAATAAATTAATTAATAAATTTGGATGATCATAATTCACAAGTTTGCTCTCTCTAAGATGCTGCAAAAGGGTGGTATTGCATCAATACCAGTAAGTGAAGCAAGAGGATATGAAAATTCCTCCAAAAATAATTGAAAATATTAAATATTTAAAACCATTTTTTCTTCCCCATCTGCGAGTTCAGCCGACGAAAATTTGAACAGTATCAGAGGCCAGAAATTAGACCATCATGTTTTTGGTATATCCATCCAATAATTATGATGACCTCAATGCCCTTGATATCTAGAATTTAATTACAGGAATGCCATAGCTGTGGAAGGAGAAATGGCTGTATTGTGCAAGCATGTGGCTGTGATATAACACATATCTGAACTGGTGTTGATGCTATTACATCACGAAGAACATAACACTAATTTTTAATTTTGGAAAATAAGCTAATGATTTATTGATTTTGATTTATGGAGCACTCATAATGCGAATGACTAAATAGCCCCGTTTCATTATAAAATAATTGTTATAATAAATTTCATTATCTATAAAGTAAACTTTCATTTTCATATCTGACAGTATAATATGCATTTTCTGGACAAATAAATAAATACATGAATTGAAATGGACAAAGATTTTCTTAAAGTTTTATTGGACTTGCCATAGTTCTTTTGTTTATCCTGAGAAATAAATTGTTTTTTCACCTATTGCTAGAAAGGTAGAGAAGGTTCAAACCCGAAATTTTCCGTCGGAGACAAAACCCACTCCTTATGCAGCTTGAATAGAAACCCATGGCGACTTGTCATAGTTCTTCCTCTATCTATTTATTATGAAATTAATTTGAGATTTTTTTTTTTTTGGGGGGTGGGGGTGTTAAATAGATGAAAATTTTCCATTTCTATCATAATGACACCACGACAAAAATGCAACAAAATGGCATAATGGACTTTTGAAATCAAATTGTCTTATTATTCAACGATGGATCTCTTCTTAACTACTAATTAATGAATAGGATCCTTTTCTCTTTTTCTTATAGCCTTCTTTCAGCTCCATGCATAATTGAAAACTATTTTGACTTTAATATTTTAATGTATCCATATTATTCTTTTCAAGAAGTCGAATATATGCATGCATATTTAAGAAGATATGACTTTTGTAGTGTTCTAAACTTACCTCATGCTACCCTACGAGGCTAGGACTTAATGATTTCAACCATTATAATTGAAATGATTGTCTTTGAGTTTGAGTTTTTATTATAAGTTTCGAAATTATTAAACGAAATTGTAATATTACATAACAAGAGCTATTTACCTTTAAGTATATTATTAATTTTGTTTAAGTGACATATAGATAAAGTAATAAAAATATAACAAAAAAAACATTTAACATTTCTCTTAAAGCAAACATGTAGGTAAAAATAATAAGGATGATTTTGCGTTAAATCTCAGAAAAATACTTTTAAAAAAATTATTTTTTATTTTTTTAATTTTAAAAATTATTTTTAAAAGTAAACAGATAAATAAATATTTTTTTAGATGCCGATTTAAAAAAAACAATTCTTTATATTATAGATATATGAAATCGTTTTACATCTACTTTTTAATTAGATCACATGTCCCAAACCAAACTACTAAAGATTAATAATCCTAATTGAATTTGACATCCGATGGAGCAAAATTTTTCACTTAACAGAAAATTAATTACATCAATTAAAAATTCGAAACTTATCATCTATTACAAGGATGAGAACTGAATGTGATTCAACATATCTCTCTATCTTTGAATTATCCTCACGAGGGCAGACTAAATGCAATCAGCCCCACTCCTAATCTCATGAGTTGGATTCTCTAGGGGTTCACTCTATTATGTTGTTCGGAGCATCAATATTGATTTTGTTAATTAAAATTTAGGAGTTAATTAAATTGATAAGCGAGTTTAATTAACTGCCACATCATTAACAATTGTTTTAATAATATCGAATGTATGTACTATTCACAAATATATTACTCTTAGCTCCAATCGGGTATTTATGTATCACATCACATAAACATTTGCTCCTCTAGATTAGGATTTATGAAAAGCAAAAAAACAAAAACAAAATTTTTGATTTACTTTCTCTTTATTTTTTTCATCTACATAAGAAAAAAATATAGGAATTAAATGTCATAGCGAAGACAATACAAAGTATAATAATTATCTATTAATTAAACTTTCCAATCTTTTTTACTAAAATCAAAATGATTCGGCTCACGTTTATGTACACAAAAATCTTATAAAAATATGAGAAAATGTAAAAAAAATACGAATTAAATCCAATGGACTCCAAAGTTTATGACAGGTCTATTCAGTTTTTTTTTTAAATAAATAAAGAACAGGTCTAACAAATAATTATTTTATATGGAGATCTGATAAAAAAAAAGTATTTTATACAGAGAGCAGAAGAGAAAATTCCTCCACCACTCTGGGAAATATTTTAATTAAATTAATGGTTCAGTGTTTTTTTTTTTAATTTTTCCTTCTCTCCTCTTCAATAATGAAGTGTGGAATTTGAAATTGTTTTTCTTCGAGGAATTAATTAAGAATACTTAGACTTCCCTCTGTCATAAAAGGTAGGGGGCCACTCTCCATGGGTGCAACACATCGAGATCGAGGTGTAAATAGTTACTTTTTTAAATAAGTGGGGGCGGTAGTTGTCCTTGCAGAGACAAAACTGACCTGTTTCAATGTAATCAATTTATGAGTCACTGAGGGCAATGCTGTCTTAAAAATAATTAATTAATTGTCCTCACTGTTTATCCTAACAAATAAGATTATGAGCCATAGACCTACCCGACAATATCTCACGCGTTTCACGGCGTATCGGATTACAAATTGTTTTTTTTACAAAATTAAAAAGAGAATTATAAAATATTATATTAAATGAAAATTTTCTTGTAAACATAAACAAAAAAAATATTATTTTTATGTAAATAAAATAATTCACATAATATTTTTATATTTGTTTAATGAGTCAAATTTATATCTATTTATATATAAAATAAAACAAATCAACATAGATAAGCTCAGCAAAGATACAATAAATTTTTTAAGTGTAACATTTTCCTAAGCATATGTATTGAAATAAAAATCATATATTAAAAATATGCAAATACATATATATAATGATAAAATAATAGAACAACAAAAATTTAAACAAATCAATCAATGGGTTTAATTGATATTTTCATTTGTAATAATTAAAAAATATCTAATTTTTGAATTTCTTAATCAACATTCACGGATATTAGTGAGAGTTATTAACTTTTATATTAGGTATAAAAAATTACTACTTAATTGTGTAACTCACGGATTCATTAGGGCTCATAATGAACCAAAAAAACAACCAAACTCTAATTATAACAACAACAACAATAATAATAATAATAATAATAATAACCGAGCAACAAGTAAAACAACAGATGAACTCAAGCTCGAGCTAAAAGAAGACAACCGGATCCCAATTTCTTGTATTAAAAGATATGCATTCACAAAATTGTATTTATGTATATATGTGTGGCAAAATTCTTCAAAGGTAACTCTCTCTCTCTCTCTCTCAAAACATATTTATTTGGATCGAGTTGGTTAATTTATTTATGTATCAAATTAATGATAAATAAATATAAATAAATCATATTTCTAATAAGTAACATATTTATAAAGTAAAATTTTTTATATGACAATTTAATATTGATTTATTTCTTAAATGAATTTATCATATTGAATTTTACAGCAAAAATCTGCTCACTTTGTCTCATTTCAGAAGGACATTTTTGCTTTTTTATGTCGCTCCATTTTAAGTGTTTTTTTTTTTAATAAATTAACTGAGTATTAATTATTATTTTTTCAACTTAACCTTTCTTTAATGCACTCAATTATATTATGAGCTTTACTATATTAATATTTTCATTAACACTTTCTCACTTTTATACATATTTCTCTATCTCGAGTTGTTTATTATGGTAATGGTTTACTGGAGTGGAAGAAATTATTTTGGAATTGAAAAAGAAAAAAAATAGTGGAGTGAGATAAAATAATAAAAAAAGTATATATAAAATTGAAATTTTTAATAATTTTTATTTTTTTGTGCAAAAATAAAAAAGGTCTATTTAAAATACATCAAAGTGTTTTTTTTTTCTTTCCCAAAGGTGCTTGTGCTAAATTGGGCCACTAATTAGTACAACGAAAGGTAATAATGAAGAAACATGAAAAGCCAACGAAATGGTCATTATTATATTTAGTTAGTGTCATATTAGATCCTTTAAACATGACTGCAACTTTAATTTACTTGTTTTGGATCTTGTTTAAAAATAGAAGGATCTTTAAACGAAATCCTAATTCAAATCACAATAAAAAGGCCCATAAACTATTTTATAAGGATTTTAATAGCTATTTAATGAGATAAATAAATAAATTGTTGGAGTATTTTTTAAGGTAATTTTGATATTCTTTTCGTCTTAATAAGTTTGTCCAGCAGAAACATGGTAGTTAAACAAACCATCCCATATCAAAATGTAAAATATTGTCTAGTGAATCACATGCTATGATTATAAAATATAAAATTTTATAAATAATTATTTGAAAATAAATTACCCCGCATAAAATTATTTAGCAAGCTTGTTTATTTGGTTGAACAGTGTACGTGGCGTGACAAGCGTAGATATAGAAATTTTAAAGTTTTAGAGATTACTAATTACACATTATTTAATAAAACTAATTGATAATCTAATTGTTAACTAATAATTTAATTTTAAGTTGATAATCTAATTATAGCTGATAATTTAATAACTAAAAATCTGATAGGTGATTTAATTAAATTTTTTTAGTAAAACTAGTTAAAAATATCTCAATTTAATATAATAAATACGTTTATTTTTATTATATAATATTCAATTATTATTATTATTAAATAATTTTAATTTTTATATTATATATAATTTTATAATTTAATAATTATATTATTATTATTATAAAATGATAAAAAAATTAGTTTTACTAGCATTTTATTTTGGAAGTTATAATTTAATTTTTTTTCAAATAAACTATTTTACTAAACGCATATTATTAGTTAAATTAAATTATTTTTATAGTTATAATCTACCAAATAGTGCCTTAGTATTTAAAAAATTTGAGAGTAATTAAGGATTGCTTTTCTTTTTGAGAAAACCATCAAATATTATCTTTACTCATCTTTTGTTCATAACTGAAACAAGGATGTAATCCTTTTAAATATTGGATTTAATTTAATGATAAATTATTTAATTTTAAATTAATCCACCATTAATTGAGCGTGGATAAAAAAATTTCATATGATCAAATGAAAATTCTTGAATGAAAAGAAGAAAAGAAAAATGATGGACCTAGTGTAAATAGAATTGTACTTTTGGGATTGGAATAAGGCAATAGTAGATATGCCACTATGGCCGAATGCCGATCCAGTGGGCGATATGAAAAAGCAAAACTTCGTAATGTTTATCACCTACGTGGATACTCCTTGCGCACACGGGGAGCCGAAATCCAAATGGCCAATATAGGAATAGATTGTCTCCTCACATACACAAAAACCCAACAATTGCAGAATATTCTCCTCTATAGGTATCGAATGATTCAAATCTTTATACACCTGTTGGACATTTTTAGGACAATGTTGTGAATTCCTATTATATTTGTCAAGCATTAAGAGATTTTTTCTGATTAAATTTTAATAGGACTTTATCATTCTAAAAATTCTGATTCAATTAGAAGTTAGAGTCTTATCATAATATTCTAAGATTAGAGAGTTCCATTTAAGAGCACATCAAGCCTATATTGAGATACAAAATCTATTAATTATCAGCTACAACACGAGGAGATTACTCATGGGAGTACTCATTATTTATGTTTTACTTTTATAGGTTGTATTTTTTTTGAACTTTTAGTCAATCATTATGTTTTGAACATTTATAATTGTTAATTATGTCTCAAAATCTTCCTTTTACTATTAAGTAATGTTTGAGATTGATGTTGGGTATTTAAAAATAAATTTATAATTTTTTTAATTTAATTGACTAATTTTTTTAATTTTTTATAAATTATTTTTATTAAATTTGCTTTTGAAAAAAAAAATATATTTATCTATTTCTTTCAAAAATCAGTTTTCAAAATTCAGAAAAATTAAAAATAAAATTTTTTCTTTCAAAAATATTTTTTTTCCAAACGGATGCCTATTAGTAAACCATAAAAATCATAAACAAAGAGCCTCATAACTTAAATGTTATAGGAAAAAACCATCAAGACAGAATGGTTTTGACAATCAATGTATCATTACCGACTAATCAATGGAAAATTTTCCATCAAAACATTAAATCACTTGAGCAAGATGGGTGGAATAAAATGACAATGTTGATCGTACATTTCTCTTTCTGTTAGAACTATGTATATTGCAATTACAAAATGAGTTCCTTTTTTTTTTTTGGGTCTGTTTTCGTGTGTATATATATATTTTAGTGGTTTGAAGCCATACCAATTACCAAATATCATAACCTACGTGTTTCTAAAATTTTTGTTGATTAGGAAATAGTGGGAAATTGATAACTTCTCCACTTTCATCTCAAATTTTCAATATCCCAACCCACCAGTCTTCTTCTTCTAAATATTGTTCACGAAGATGAAATTTGCTCGTGGATAATTAATGGGATATTTTACAAATTACAATTCTTAGTATATACAAAAAGAAATGACGTTCAAAACGGGTAGTGTATATATAATTTATAATCAATATAAGAAGGAAACAAAACTATATATTATGCATAATAATAAAAGTAGATATAAAATATTAAAAATTAATCCCGCAAATAAATTGATTTACATTTTACTTTGTTAACGTTCATAATCGATAAAAGAAGAAATTTTCTTGCTCGGATTTAGTTCACAATTTTACACATTGACCAAATTAGTAGTGAGATGCTATTGAAAAAAAATTATAAAATTTAAGTAATTATTGATAATAATAAAAAAAAACTTTTATTATAAAAAATAATAGTATTTTATAAGTAAAAAAATACATGTATTTTTTATATTGAAAGTGTTGATAGCATAGCATTTTTCTTATTGTTAATTCAATAATGTAAAAAGGTTATAGATTACAGGGCAAAATGAGATATGATGTTTTCATTTGAACAAGGATAAAATATTAGGAGCTTAAGCCTTCAAATATGAAGCTTTGCTGCTGACGAACTGTCTCGATTCGAAACCTTGTTAGGTGGCAAACAAAAAAAACAATGACCCATTTAAAAGCTAGTGGGCTTCCAAGACGCCGAGAGATGTTACACTATTGGTCTCCATTTTTGGCTGTCGCCATTTTCTTCTCTCCCAAACATAGCCTTAACACTATTGGTCCATGGCTTAATAATGCTTATATTTCATCCGACTGTGGAATAGGCCTCGTGCAATTCCACTCTCATCACGTTACCCAAAAGAACCCTTCTCGTTCCCCTATCTCTTCCACGTGTCGGCGTAACAAAACTCGTGTCCTTTCCTCTGAACAACAGAGCGAGTAACGAAATGTCCTATTCCTCCGTTTCTTCTTCTTTCTTCGCACACGGAAAACCATAACGGCCCACCCGTACTCCCACGCTCTCCGTCTCTTCGTGATCGAAACTCGGTTTTATCTCTGCTACTCCGTCCTTACTCTGATTTAACTATCTTTTTTGCTATGCGCCTAATTTCCAGGTATTTATCTTGCTAAAACTTCCATCTCTCGAGCTTTTTTGTTGTCTGATTTTTTTTTTCCGATTTTTTGTGCTCAGTCCTTATGGTGCTGACCGATGCAAGGAACAAATTCCCTGCCAAATAATTGGGGGGGTTTAAGTTAGTTAAATAATTGAAATGTCCTTTTATTCAACTGAACTATTAAATAATCGAAATGTCCTTTTATTCAACTCAACGATTGTTTACTTAGAGTGGATTGAGGTTATTTTGTTGATAATTTTGAAATGTTGGCCTACATTTGGTTACAGTTTTTAGGTTTAATTTGCGGTGATGATGTACTCATGGATGCCATTATCCTCTATCATTATACATTAGTTAATATTTATGATTGTAACTCAAATATCTGTTGATCATTGATAGTATAGAATGCAGAGAAAGCAGTCCTGAAACTAATGGAGACATTTTGAAGAGTTATTTATAAATTTGCCTGTTAATTTTTGTGCTTCAATTATTGAACCTTTTGTTATTTCATTTATTATTACAAAAGCAGTTCGATGTTTTTTCAACTTTTAACTTTTATAGTCCCTTGGAATCTCATATACATTTCTTTTTTTTTTTTTGCTTTTATCTTCTATCTTTTCTAAATCTATGCCCCTTACTGTGTTGTTTACAATTTTCATTCTAAACCTATATTTTGTTAGCATAAATGTCTTCCATTCTCTTGCATCATACGCTTATGGTATGGCGGGGATATTGTAAGGTCACATTTGACTTGTGTGCTTAATTATCCTTTTTTCTTTTTTTTGAATCAGTGACTTCTTTCTTTTGGATTTTACAAGGAGTTACTACTAATCATTTCAGAAAAAGATTTGTCTACTTTGAGGATCGGTCTGTGCTGAGTGTAGAAATTATAAATACTGTATTGTCTGTATTTTGTGTTGACATTGTTTTTTCCAATCTTTATCTTTTCTTTTTAGGCACCAAAGTAATGGAGTCATGTGAAAACCTTATATTATCTCCAGCAGAGGGGATCATGACCAACTTTTTTTTATGGCATATCTTATAAAGAGCTGTGGACTTTGACCTTCCACAGTTTGGGACTCACTGGAGCTTAACACTTCCGCTACAGTAAATGGATTCTAATGTCATTACAGGCAGTACAGCTTTAGAACCTCGCGATGGTATGGAATTTGAATCACAAGAAGTGGCTTATTCATTTTACAAAGAATATGCCAAGTCTATTGGGTTTGGTACTGACAAATTAAGCACTAGGAGGTCAAAGGCATCAAAGTTGTTCATTGATGCAAAATTCTCATGCATAAGGTATGGAAATAAACAGCAATCTGATGAAGCCATTAATCCGCGACCTTCTCCCAAAATTGGTTGCAAAGCAAGCATGCAGGTGAAGAGAAGATCTAATGGGAAGTGGTATATCTATAGTTTTGTGAAGGAGCATAATCATGAACTCTTACCGGCAGCCATAGGAACATTGATCCCTTTAAGAATGATGCCAAAATACAAAAGGAGGAAGAATTTGATGGAAGTGTCCAAGTTATTTAGTGCATATCATAATGCTGATTGTCTGGATGGCTATATGAGAAATCAGCACGATAGGGGGCGAAGTTTGGTTCTAGAAGCTGGTGATGCTCAAATACTTTTTGAATTTTATATCCATATGCAGGAAGAGAACCCAAAGTTTTTCTATGCTGTCGATATGAATGAAGAGCATAGATTGAGGAACTTGTTTTGGGTTGATGCAAAAGGCATGGAAGACTACAACAACTTTCATGATGCAGTTTGTTTTGATACTACATATTTCACAAATAAGTATAAAATCCCTTTGGTCCTCTTTATTGGAGTAAACTACCATATACAACCCACATTGCTTGGTTGTGGATTGATTACTGATGATACAGTTTATACCTTTGTTTGGTTAATGGAAACATGGTTTTTAGCTATGGGGGAGCGAGCTCCGCGAGTGATACCCACTGGTCAAAACAATGCCATAAAAACAGCTATTACAGCAGTCTTTCCACAAACATGTCATTGCTTTTGCTTGTGGCATGTGTTGGAGAAGATCCCTCGGCAACTTGAGTATTTGAGCCCATGTTTTATCGTAAAATTTAACAAGTGTATTTTTAAATCATGGACAGAGGAACAATTTTGTTGCCCAGATATTAGACCAAGAAGGGGGGTTGAATTGGAGTTTCAAAAAAAAAAAATTAAACTTTAAAGTGCGAAAATAAATAATTAATTTTAGGAGGGATAGAGAAAATCAGACACAAAGATTTATAGAGGTTCGGGTGTTAACAAACCCTACTCCTCTCCCTAATCGCAATTGGGAGTTTCACTAACACACTAAGTGTTACAATAGAGTTTTACAAGCTCAATCCCAACTATGATGTTTCTCACAATGGCTCACACCTAATCCAGAAATCCCTTGTGTTTTAATGGCTCACATAATAACCAATTCCTTGTGTTTTACAGACTCACACAAACAACCTTCACTTTTTGTTTTTACAGGATCACACAAACAACCTTCACTTTGTGTTTTACAGGCTCACACAAACAACCTTTTAATTTGTGTTTTGGAGGCTCACACAACTAACCCTTACAAGTGTTCTACTCTTAACCCAGAAATACCCAAAGCTCACTTGAGTAAAGATTACAGAGAGAACCACTCACAAATCTTAATTGCTCAAATATGAAGAGCAAAAAAATTTTTACAGAGAATAGATTTTGTTCTCAAAGTATGAAAGTACAAATAGCTTGTAATCATAATTAAATTCGAAATATATGCTATTCTTTTGTTATTCTCTTCATTCCCTTGTTCTTAATGCATAAATGACTTCCATTTATACTCTCATGGCTGAATATAGCCGTTGGGGTGCATTAAGTACGAAACTAGCCGTTGTACTAATTTAAAAATCGCGCCTGACATTTTTCTCTTTCATTGTTTACGGGCGTGACTATGCTTGTCACGGGAGTGACAGTTCTTCCCAAGCCGTGACTGAAGTGGTGACCTTGGTCGTGAAACTCTCTGAAATGTTTTGACATATAGAGTCACGGGCGTGACATACTCATTCACGGGCGTGACAAGCTTCCCAGCCGTGATCCAAGTGGTGACTCTGGTCGTGAAGCTCTCTGAATGAAATTGCATGAATCTTCACGGGGGTGACTGAAGTGCCTACTTCACGGTTTGTTTTCCTTCATGGCCGTGAACTTCAAAAGTTGGTTTTGGTAACGGTTAGCTTATTTCACGAGAGTGACTCATAGAGTCACGGCAGTGAACATGCTACTACTTGAATTTTGTCTTTCAAGGAATATTCTTCCAATTCTCCATTCTTGTTATTTAATACATGTCCTGTGTAATATACTTACAAAAACAAGTATGTTAAATATAATATTGCTATATTATTTGTTATCATCAAAATGATGGAAATACCTCTCAAGGTTTAACAAGTTTGAAAAGAGATGGTGGAAATTGCTTGACAAATTTAATCTTACAGAGGTTGAATGGGTTCAATCACTATACGAAGATCGCAAATTTTGGGTGCCTACTTTCATGCAGGATGTATCTTTTGCTGGTTTGTCAACGATATTGCGCTCTGAAAGTGTAAATTCCTCATTTGACAAGTATGTGAGTTGGGAAACATCAATGAGAGAGTTTGTGGAGCAGTACAAATTAATTCTTGAAAGTAGGTAAGAAGAGGAAGCCAAAGCAGATTTTGATGCATGGCATGAAACTCCGAAGTTGAAGTCTCCATCATCTTTTGAGAAACAAATGTCACTTGTATATACGCATGAAATTTTCAAGAAATTTCAAGTTGAGGTTTTGGGAGCAGCTGCGTGTCATCTTAAGAAAGAAGAAACTGAGGATGAGACAACCACAACTTATACTGTGAAGGACTTTGAAGATAATCAAAATTATATTGTGGAATGGAATGAATCGATATTGGAGATTTGTTGTTCATGCCATTCATTTGAATTCAAAGGTTATATCTGCAGGCATGCTATTGTTGCTCTTCAAATGTCTGGTGTATTCAGAATCCCACCTAAATATGTATTGCAGAGGTGGACGAATTCTGCTTTGAGCAGGCATGCCATCAGTGAAAGACTGGATAAGGTGCAAACAAAGGTCCATCGTTATAATGATTTATGCCGCCGAGCCATAATTTTGGGTGAAGAGGGTTCACTTTCTGAAGAGAGTTATAATATTGCATTATGTGCGATAAAAGAAGCTTTGAAGCAATGTGCAAGTCTGAATAAATCTGTTGAGAATGGTGTTTCTACAACCTTAGTTGGGATTGGGGAAGAGAATCAGTGCAGCACTGTGTCTAAAGACATGGTACCAGATCCTCACTCAACTGGTACTAACAAGGCTTCTAGAAGAACTGAAGCTGGAAAGCAAAAGGAAAATAAGGAAAGTAATGCTTTTAAAATAGGAAAGGTTAGTAATTTTGGTGGCTGATATGTCAGTTTTCAGTTGTATTACTATTAAAATTGTTTCCATTTTGAATTGCTGTTAACATAACATGCTTCGTGCATGCAGCAGGTACCTCAGTCAGGCTCTGTTAGCATTGGTATACGGGATGGCTTCCACCTAGTGGTTTGTCATGCTTTCATCTTAATGCCAGTTAAAATTTGAGGATTATTGCTAATTCTTTTAGTTGGTTTTTATTCATCTTAATAATATTCGTAATATCTCATAAAGAATTTTGCTAACAGAGAAATTTTTTTTGCAATGCTTCTTATTAATTGACATTTTCACCTCTGTTTTATTCTCCCATATACATAATTCCTGTGTTTAAATTCACCAGTCATAAGCATCAGTTGTGAAGTTTATTTTTCATTCATGGCACATTTCTCAATTATTTTCCATCTGCTATCTTCGTGGCAGGAAATGTGTGACCTAGGGACAACACAATCACATAATATGGCCCTATCGCACCTACAGAATGTGGTGCCAGCAGTGTTCCATAATATGAATGCAACGCAGTTTCATAGTATTGCTCTGACCCATCGGCCTGAAACTCGGCTTCCACGATAGCATACTTTTAAATGTTTTTGTAAAGATTCTGTGTACATTGATGGCTATATGACCATAGGAAACAGACCTAACCGTTTCGTGGGTATGAATGTTTGTCTAAATTATATGGTATCTGTTGGGCAGTTGGCTAGCAATTAGAAGCGTAGGTTAAATTGGGGTAAATTTATGCCTGTAGTTAGGTTTTGCTTTGTTAGTTATACATACGATCATTTTGTTATCTCCTGTCAGCTGTAACTAAGTAGTGTTCCCCAGAAGACTTGTGGTTTGTAAACTTGTTTGTCCATTTTGTTTGTGCATACCGCCATTTTGCTAATAAAGATATTTACAAATTGTTGACTGCTTGAATTGGATTAAAACGAAATCCTATGGGGAAGAATGATCATATTTGGGAGTAGATATTGTATTTCAGTTGTGGACTGGATAGGATTTTGGATCTTTTAAGTTGTTTCCGCCTGTTTATCCCTTATCATTAGAGCCAGATGCACATATATATTGCAAAAGGTCTATTGTTAGTTCTGCTATAATTTGGGGAATATGGTCCTATCAAAACATGCCGGAAGTTTCCTTGGCTCTTTAATAACTCATATGAGCGAAGGCTTTTCTTTGCCTTTCTTTCTTTCTCCCCAAGAGGTGTAATATAACTATATGATGCAATATGATAAACCTTAGACCCAAAATCAATGATGGGAACCAAAATGATACCAATTATCCAATTGAAGGTGTTCCAAAGATTTTCTGAAAATGTTACATTAGAAAAGGGGGTTTTAAGATTTTACACAAATTTCTCAATCTGGTAAGCGTCTCTTTTCAAACTTTTATGACCTGATGATTTAATCGTGTCTTTTTTCTTTTTTATTTGTTAAAATGAAGACCGCTAACCCGAAAAAAGGGGGTTTTCAGGCTACTGCCTCTCCTTATTCAATGCCGGGTCTCAAGAAAAGCACGTGCATAAACCCTAGTATCTGGCTGGTTATGGAATTTGTTCTTGGTCAGCTCCAGATTTCCTGTTGTTGACTCCCCTAGGTATCACCTGCATCTTGGCAAATGAATGTACTGCCATTTTTTAATACTAGCTCGTTTTAATCAAATGGCATAGCTGATTTCATGGGGTATGTTTATTGTAAGCAGTTAGTTTACAGTTAAAAAAACTAACCGAAAGCTTCTTTTACCATTATCATGCCTCAGCCAAACCAAAATCTAATTGTCTTCAGTAGTATAGCCTAGTTAAAGGGGGCTACTTCAAGAATTGTGGGGCATCGTTTAATGTTTAGTGATACTAAGCCATGAGCTGTCCAGAGGGAGGCGACAATGTGATTCCCATAATTTGTTATTGGGGAAAAATTGAAACTATTAATTGCTCTAAAAGAGATCTCTGCTTCAAATTAATTCTAGCCATGGAAGCTAAAGTGGAGTTTAATCACAAATACGTTTCTTGATTGAATACATACTAAGCAAAATGTTTGTTGGATTTGCGGAGTATGAAAATATAAAAAGGGCAACAGAAGAGTAGGGGATCGATTCTGTTGTTTGTTGTCGGCAAAATAAAAGAAGAAACGTGGAAACACATGACATGAGAGATCAGTGGGTTTGTTGATATTTGTCTTGTCAAAATGTCAGGTTTCCAATTGCTAATTAATATATTATAATGTTAGCAAAGTAACTTTTTTCTTTGCTGGACCCTCTTGCACATGTACACATGCTTTGTTCTAAATCATACCAACTATAAAATTCGATATAATCTCATCAGTCTTTTTTTTTTTTTAATTTCCTATTTCCAACTCTTTTTATATATGTACTTCACCTAATTTTCAGAAGATTTTGCACAATCCCAGGAAATTTTAACCTATTTGGCCTTTGTTTAATCACATGTTTTACAGTAATTTTTTGACCAAAAAAGAATCTTGTAACTCCAATCACCTCGTTTCGATGCATAGATCAATTGATGAATAGATAGATCCCATTGTTGTCGCCATTAATTTATAGGATGGCATTCTGCAGAAGCAAACTATTTTTAATTGCATTTTCGAATCCATAATCTTGTGGATAAGGTTCTTTCTTAGGTCACATGTCTTCACTTGCTTTTCAAAAACCAAAAAAGAAAAACATATCATTGGACTTGTCTGATTCTTTAGGTTTAATTTACTAGAATTGTAAATTTTAAATAGTACTTCTTGATGGGGCATCTTTTGTGTTGTTCTTAATATAATTAGTAAAACACCTTTTAAGTAATCAACACAATAAAAAAGTTTTAATCATTATACTAAATATAGATTACGAAGTAATCATTTTTTATTCCTATGTAAAAAGTTATTGACTTTATAACGTTGTGCCAAGATCTCTAAACCATACATATAAAAAATATATATTTTTCACATAATTGGTGGATTTGAAATATTAATAAATTAATTAATAAATTTGGATGATCATAATTAACAAGTTTGCTATATATTCTTAAAGATATGCATTGAAATCTACTTTTCATAAGGTGGTTTGGTATGCTGAGACGAAGAGCTTGTCATCTCTTCCGCTAATTACTTCCAAAATCTTAATGGCCTACATGCATGATCTTCATCTTTTGGTGGACCAGTTCCAGCAGTGCAAAGATAGGACAAATGAATGGTGCAGATCACTCATCTTAACAGTACTTAATATTTTCCTTTGCATTAATTAAAAAAAAAAAAGACTAATTCCTCAAGAACCAAACTGTTGACTCCAACTGGCCGGGGAGACAGAGATTCAGTTATTATGACATTTTATGGACCCAAAATACTGACAGGAGTTTGTCCTGACCCAGCTCTTTATAGGATGAGCTCCTACTTCCTGCAACTTACGGCTGCTGTAAATAGTTGTTCAAATTTATGAACTAACCTGAACATTGATTGAAGCGATTAAATATGATTAATATAATAGGAATACAGATTTGGTATCCCGAGTATTAGGATTTTACTTGTCTAATTCACTTGCATTCATAGATTTAGCTAATTATAATCAATCTGCTACTTGCAAAATAGAAATCAATTTTGCCAATCATGGGTCTCCAAGCTGAACATTGATAGAAGAGATTAAATGTAATTAAGATAATAAACTAATGGAAATTTGTTGTTCTAAATCAAAACTTTACTCTTATTTATGAATGAAGCCTATCCGAATTGCAAATAAGAAACTGCGTCCCAATCAAAGGACATTTTACTTAAATATTTAAAAAATAAATAAAAATTTACCCATTTGTATATTTTTGAAAATATATTTTTCATGATATGTCTTTTTATGTCAGGTAGAGAGATAACCGGTTTAGTACATTGATGATCACTACTATGATTGACAATGCATGGACTACAGTATGATCACTACTATAAGTATCGATCAAATTATAGCATGGCTCAAAAAAAAAATCGTCATTTATAGTGACGATCATAATGCATTTAACTCCACTAATTACTTTCTCACACTCTACACATGTCATGCATTAACTCCATTCAATATTTACTAATGATTTACAAAATTAATAAAAAATTAATATTATGATAAAATTGTGTTGAAAAAACAATTAATTAACAAAAACTAAGATAATTAATTTTTCATTAAAATTTATTAATTATTTTTAAAAAATTAATTAACAAATTAATGTGTTATGATAAAATTGTTTTGGAAAAAAATTGATTAAAAAAAACTAAGGTTATTAAAATTTAATTAAAAATTATTAGTTATTTAAAAAATTAATAACATTATATGTGTTATGATAAAA